>APFE030554370.1:318844-329628 GCA_000404065.3 Pinus taeda | reverse complement strand
GGGGTTGCTAAGTTTGGGGAGGGGCCCAGAAGGATGTGCGGAGGGAGTGGGTGGCCGACTGATTGTAGGATGGGTTTTCCTTGGGCCCACCATGCTCACGTCGGAAATATTTGTTAATTTGGTTGACAAAAGATTTTAAGTTTATAAAAAAAAATCTAGTGGCCCGTCGATTGCAAGATGGGGTTTCCCTAGGCCCACCATGCTCATGGTGGAAATATTTCCTAATTTGGTTGATAAAAAATTTTAAGTTTAGAAAAAAAATCTACTTCGTTAAACTAATTTAATATGAGAAATTTCAAGGAAAAAAATTTAACTGACCTTTCAATTGCGGGAATTCTTCGTTGAATATTTTGTTGATCCCAATGTATCTACTCCACAAATTCACTCCAAGTCTTTTAAAAAACCTCAAAAAACCTTGATGTAACATGACTAATAGTGATAATGGAATATATAGGTGAAACTACGGAGATGTTTTACCATATAATGAATGCGGGATTAATTAGTTTTAATAAATTTTAATATGTTAATTTTTTTATGGCGATGAATGAAAATATATAAAGCGAACAATATGGAATTGTTTTATAGCGGGGTGAATGTGGGATTAACTTGTTTCAGAATGTATTATAAAAATTTAAAAAAAACATTCAATTGTTTAGTAAATATTATGTACTTTGACTATTAAAATAATTTAGGTAGAAGTTGTAGTTTACAATTTTAACTTTAATGATTTATTTCATAAAAAAAAAATTAAGCTTACATTTTTCATTAAATTACATAATAAAATAGTGAAGTGAAATAAATCTCACAAACTTTTGGGAGGGAAATATTTTCGCGAAATGTTTTGGGTGGAAAATTTTTGGAGGGAAATATTTTCGCGAAATTTTTTTGGAGGGAAATTTTTGGAAGGAAAATTTCATTCTTTAAGCTATATAATATCTTTAGGAGACTCTCCATTTGTATCATTCAACATCTTCTATTTGAAAAGGATGGATTGTCCTGATAGTGAAGTTTTGATTTATACAACATCAACATCTTCATCACGTAACAACTCTATTCATATGGATGAATATAGTCGGAATTCTTCCACTATGAATAGAAAGTCAATTCTCCCACTTAGTCCTGACCCTAAGGACTATGAGAGTAGCACTAATGAAAGAGGGGATGGAGAATTTCAAATAAATAAAGAGTCATAGATTCCACTTAATCTGAATTCGAAGGACTATGAAAGCAGTAGTGATGATGAACTTGATGAAAAATTTCAAAATAATGGAGTCTGATGGTGTCCACTTAGTCCTAATTTTATGGACTATGAAACCAGCAGTGATGAAGAGCGAGATGGTGAATTTTAAAAGAATGGAGTGTCACGGTGTCCACTCAATACTAATTCTAAGGACTATGAGAGTAGCAGTGATGAAGAGCGTGATAACAAATTTGAAAAGAATGGAGTGTCAAAATGTCCACTTAGTCCTAATTCTAAGGACTATGACAGCAGCAGCGATGAAGTGCATGATGATGAATTTCAGAAGTATGGAGTGTCACGGTGTCCAGTTATTCCTAATTCTAAGGACTATGGGAATAGCTTTGATGAAGAGTGGGATGATGAATTTCAAAAGTATGGAGTGCCACGATATATAGTTAGTCCTAATTCTAAGGACTATGAAAACAGCTTGATGAAGAGCGGGATGATGAATTTCAAAATTATGGAGTGCCACGGTGTCCAGTTAGTCCTAATTCTAAGGACTATGACAGTAGCAGTGATGAAGAGAGGGATGATGAATTTAAAAATAAAGGAGTGTCATGATGTCCACTTAGTCCTAATTCTAAGGACTATGAGAGCAACAATGATGAAGAGCGCGATGATGAATTTCAAAAGAATGGAGTGTCACAATGTCCTCTTAGTCCTTATTCTAAGGACTATGAGAGCAACAGTGATGAAGGACAGGATGATGCACTTATTCCTAATTCTAATGAGTATAAAGGTAGAAATGATGAAGGACAATATGATACACTTAGTCCTAACTCTATGGATTGTGAGAGCAGCACTGAAAATGCACATGATGAAGAATATCCAATAAACATCGAGTCAAAATTTCCATTGAGTCCGAATTCTATGGACTATGACAGTAGCATTGAAGAAGGGGAATATGAAGAATATCCTCCAAGTCAGTATTTGAAAAGCACAGTTGATCATAGTGTGGATAACATTCCTCTTAATGATGATGAAAAACCTTATACAAATGATGATCTAATGATGGAGATGTTGCCAAGAAATATTGTATCGAGGAGTAGGAGCAGACCTTTTCATATCAATGCAAGATGTTCTAGTTATACAAGGGGTAGAGTAGAATATCTAACAGGAATAAGTTCTATCAGCGCACTCATCTCAAGTCAATGTTGCCAAAAAGTTTTCTTGAAACATATGGATTTCAAATTTGCATTAGAGAGCAGGAAGAGATATTTGTCAATGAATAAAAGCATGCAAAATTCATATTTAGTTGGGTGCATGCAATCTACATTTTCAGGTTATGATTATCATATTAAGAATTTATTTATCTGTAGAAAATCTTTCAAAATGTTTCATTCAATTGGGAATTTTCGTCTCTTGAGAATTCAAGAAAATTTGGGAAAGGATCCCACATTTTATTCTGAAGTATGTCATAAAAGACGGTTTGGGCCATTATCAAACACTGCAATGTCATGGATGAAATATTTCTTTTCAAAGCATGGAGAGTGTATGCCAAATAGAGAGACAATACACATTCCAGATAATTTTTCGAGACGCGAAATCTACAACTTATACAAAGAATATGCAGAAGGTGTTGAGGGACATGGCCGGTTTATTACATATGAATATTTTGTGAAGATATGGAAGAGAGAATTCAACAATGTCTGTATTCTTAAGAAGACAAGGATGGGGATTTGCAGTACATGTTCTTCTCTTAAATAAAAAAGGGACAAATGTGAAGGGTCAGAAAGAGGTAGGCATTCATAACTTTAACTTTTAAAATTGTATATTCATAAAGTATGAAAACATGTTTATTAATGGATTTCTTTTATGTTGTGTAGATTCAATTGTCAAGGAACTTCAAGAGCATCGTGAACAACAAACAAATGAACGGAAAAAGTTGTACAAGCATCGAAAGAAGTGTTATGATAATCCGAATAAATATTTGGGTTTGATAATTGATGGTATGGACCAGAAGAAAACACTTTTACCACATTTTGTTTGCACACCCAAAAATTTACAGGAGGAAAATTTTATTCAGTATCACTTGGTCGGTTGTATGGTATTCAATGGGAAAATGTTGTCGAAGGTGTACTTCACAGCTCCAAATATTCATAATGATGCAAATTTGACCATAACCATAATTCGTGATGTGCTTTCTCATTGGTCTAGTAATCTTCCTAAAGTTTTGTATCTATGATTGGACAACACTTGCCGTGAAAACAAAAATCAGGTTGTTTTTGGATATCTAAACATGCTTAATGAATTGAGAATTTTTCTTAAGGTAAAGGTTGGTTTCCTTCTTGTTGGGCACACTCATGACCATATTGATTAGATGTTCAGTTGTTTTTCAATCACATTGAGGAGGAAGGAAGTTGGGAGCTTGCCATCATTAATTGAATGTATTAAGAAATCATACATGCTAGAGCCTACTTTTGATGTATTGGAAGAAACTGTTGACATGCGAAGGTTTATTATGGGATCATATGGTGAGGGGAAATGCATTGAACAACTTAATGCATTAGCCCAAACATCAATTCGTATAAAAAAAAATTGATGGGAAAACACTCATATGGGGCAAGAAGTATCAACTACATACAGATGGTCATCGTCATCAGGTTGCAATTTTGAAGTTCATTCTAGATCATCCAATATTTGCATCGAAATATTGTTATTACAATCAGTTGTGAAGTTCATAATGCACACAAACAAAACAGAGATATAAATTATTCTGATTGCCTAGAAGAAATTAAAAAATGTATTAGATATACATATGAGTACTTTGACATTGTTTATTCAGTTTGGTGGGAGTCATTTTTCAATAACCAAAGTGATATCATTTCAACAAGAACAAATGAAGATATACCTTTGAAAAATCCATTTATTTGGCCACAAAATGTGTCGAATGCACATGAGGAAATAAACATTTTGAACAACAACAATCTCAAGGTATCATTAATTCTTCACAGGCAGAGGAAAGAGAGATGTATATTGGTTCCAGAATATCTTGTGCACAACGTGAAGCCATGGAAGACCTTTACAGGGGTTCAGTACAAGATATTAAGGAGGGTTGCATGATTGCAATGCTAGCAAATGGAGATCTTAATGGCTATCCATTCTGGGTTTCCAAAGTTATAAAGGTCTTTACAGAAAATGAGGATGTTACAGGTGTTGAAGTACATTGGTATGCCACAAATACACACCCATCCAATGGTGTGTATAAGCCAGAGATGGTAGTTGACAAAAAAAATGGCAGAAAGAGAAAAAGAAAGGGTACGAATATAAATCGTCGTCGCACAAACATATTGAAATTGGAGGATGTTGACATACTTGTTTATGACTTCAATTTAACAAAGAGGGGAACTCTTTGCTTCAAGACAATAGAGATTCTGAAAAGGTTGTTACCAGAAGGAATAGTATTGAGATGGGAGTCTGATGAAACCAGTCGTAGATCTAGAAGAATTTTGAAACCTGAAATGATGGGCATGCATGTGGACTCAGATAGGGCACTAGTTGATGAAAGAGAAGAATATGGAACATCTTCATCAGCATCCAGTCACTTATATGAAGACGTGAATTTTGATGGCGTGCAAGAAAATATGAGTGATTTTAAATAATTGTTTAAGACAGTTTATTAACTGATGTATGCATCGTCCCTTGAAATAAAAATTTTGATTTCCATATGGTGTTAAATGAGAATTTATGAGTCATTTTTATGTTGTTAGATCATTTTACTAGCATTTTTTTAAAATTTTGAAGATTGACCCTAAAAAAAATCATTGTTCCAGTATAATCACTTTTTCGTTTTCAAGCTATATTTTGCATGAAAATTTTGTTTTCACTACCATTTTTAAAACATGTTCAAAATTGTCCCTAGAAAAAAAAAACCATCGTTCCAGTACACACACTTTTCATTTTTAGCACTGTTTTTGATGTTTTTTTAGCATTTTCTGGCCAGAGTTCCCGTTTTGAATTTATAGTTCCCATTTCAAAGCTTACATTGTTTTCAGATAAACACAATGATAAGAGTGACATCTAGTATACCCTTGTTCAGACATAAACTTGTCAAATTTTAGATACCATTGCCTTGGATCTTGTTTTAAGCCATACAAGCTCTTCTTCAACCTGCACACTAGTTTCTCCTTCCCTTTTACCTCATATCCTTGTGGTTGCTGCATATATATGCCTTCCTCCAAATCCCCATGGAGAAAGGTTTTCTTTACATCTAACTACTCAAGATGGAAATCTTCAAACGCTACTAGACTTAAAATAGTTCTGATTGAAGTCATTTTAACAACAGGAGAAAATATTTCATCAAAATCAATACCTTTCTTCTATGAAAACCCCTTCACCACAAGTCTAGCTTTGTACCTTTGTTTTCCTCCATCTTCTTCCTTCAGCCTGTAAACCCATTTATTCTTTAATGTAGTTTTTCTTGTAGACAACCTGACTAAGTCCCAAGTCTAGTTATGCATTAAGGAGTCCATCTCTTCTTCCATCGCTACCTCCCACTTCTTCCTACTTTCAACCTACATTGCTTCTTTATAACATTCAGGTTCACCAGAATCAGTCAACAATAAATAATATAATGAAGGAGAGTATCATTCAGGGGGTATACTTATCCTTGTAGATCTTCTAACAACACTTTCAGGTGTTTAGGGTGCCTGTTGCTGTTGTGGTGGTTGTTGTTGTTGTGGTTGTTGATTTTTATTATTTTCGGACACTTTTAATTTTTCAGTGATTTCATCAAGAACTGCGTATTCCTTCTTTTCCTTTTCCTACAATTGATTCTTATACAAGACCTTTTCATTGAATATTACATCTCTTCTCCTAATGATCTTGTGATTTTCGTAATCATATAAGCAGTAACCAAAACCATTAACACCATATCCAATAAAGGTACATTTCTTTGACTTTGCATCAAGCTTTGTTCTATTTTCTTTATTAATATGGACAAAGTCCTCACAACCAAAAGGCTGTAAAAATGAGTAGTTTACCTTTTTACCTGTCCATGCTTCCTCTGGAACACCACCATCCAAGGAGCTTGAAGGCCCTATGTTTATTAAATAAACAACAATATCTACAACATCTGCCCAAAATTGTAAAGGCAATCCTGCATGCATTCTCATGCACCTTGCATGCTCCATGATTGTTCTGTTCATCCTTTTAGACACACCATTTTCTTGTGATGTTCTTGGAACTATCTTCTCTATGCGAATTCCATGCTCTCAAAAATACCTATCGAACTATTTGCTGCAATATTCACCTCCATTGTCTGATATGAGACACTTCAATTTCTTTCCTGTCTCAATCTCAACCAAACTTTTCCATTTTTTGAAAGTATCAAAAAAATCAGAGTTATTCTTAATACAATAAATCCAAGTTTTTCTAGTTGCAGCATCAATAAAAGTAACATAATAATGAGAGCCAGCGAGAGATGATACCGGAGCAGGTCCCCATACATCTGTATGCACAAGATGTAATTTTTCGCTCTTCTTTTCTTTCCCAACTTTCAGAAATCTGACTCTCTTCTATTTTCCATAAATGTAATTCTCACAAAATTCCAAATCAACATTCTTTAAACCCGGCAGCAAATTCCTTGAGTGAAGAATCTTAATCCCCTTTTCACTCATGTGTCTAAGCCTATGATGCTATAATGTTGCATCTGCTCCTTTGGAAGTTAAATCATTAACATAGTTAGGAATACCATTGCATAAATACAATGTACCAACCTTTTCACCTTTTGCTATTACCAAGGTTCCTTTAGTGACCTTCCAAGATTTATCTGTGAAAGTTGTCACACAACCTTCACCACCTAACTTCCCTGTTGAAATCAGATTTTTCTTTAGATCTGTAACATGCCTTACCTCATTTAGTATCCATTGGTTTTAATTTTGCTATTTTAAAAGAAACTTACCCATTCTAAAAATTTTACAGGGTTTATCATCACCCAAACAGACTTGTCCAAAATCTCCTTGAACATAGTCATGAAAATATTTCTTATCAGGTGTGGCATGGAATGAGGTCCCCGAATCTACCACCTAGGAATCAATAATATTTTTGAAAGAAAGAATCAAAGCATATTGTAACACCTCACCTGTCACATTTGCTTCATGATTGTTTTATTGTTGTGCATCTCCTTCTTTTCCTTTCTGAGATCTACAGTCTTTCTTTAGGTGTCCTTTCTTTCTGCATTTCTAGCACACTATCACCAATCTGGACTTGGATCTGCCTTTTCTTGATTTACTGCGATATCCTGAGCTCTTTCCTCTTTCCATTTTTATTCCCCTAGATTCTACACCGAAAGCATTAGCCGATGTCTCGCCAGAGCTTTTCCGTTGCATTTCCTCCCTAAGGATAACACCGACAACATCATCAAACTTTAAAGTACTAGATCTAGAAACAGAGTTACCGATGGCCATTACTAAACCATTCCAACTTTGTGGGAATGAGCACAAGAATAATAGAGCTCTAACTTCATCATCAAAGTTTACCCCTACAGAACTTAACTGAATTGTAATAATATTGAAATCATTTAAATGGTTTGCAATAGATCCACCTTCTGACATCTTCATATTGAATAATTGTTTCATGAGAAATACCTTGTTTGAGGTCGAGGGTTTTTCATATAGATTCTCCAATGCCTTAATCAAATGCTCTGTTGTTGTTTCCTTTGAAATGTTGAAGGTGACCGACGCTACGAGGCACAACCATACTGTTTCGAGTGCCTTTCTATCAAGAAGGTTCCATTATTCATCTATGATACCTGTCGGCAGTTTTGTTTTTTCATGCAATGGTAGGTATAGATATTTCTGATACAGAGAATCTTCCATCTTCATCTTCCATAGCGAAAAGTTTTGGCTGTTAAATTTCTCAACCCTAAACTTACCATCTTCTTCCATTTCTCCCACTCGAACGAGGAACTCTTCTTTCCTTCGAGTTTATCAGCTAAATAGACCTTCGGTTCTAATACCAGTTGTTAGAAAATTATATATTACAGAGCAATGGAACACATAGAATATTGTAGAAATATAAACATAGAAAACACATAAAACCAGAGAGACACAGATATATGTGATTCACCCAGTTTGGGCTACGTCCACAAAAAATAGCCAATCCTTACCTTCTACTATACAACAAAATGAAGAGACACAACCTACAGTGAATCCATTGTAATATCCTCTATTTTCTCTCACAGTCTCACCTCACTGTTTCTCGCTCAGAAATACACATCTATCACACAGCCTCAATACAATGACCTCATAGAAAAGGAGGGGTTGCCTTCTAGGGAAAAAAAACTAAACTAAACATACTTTCTACCATCAAATCATCTACCTAATGAACGACCTAAATTGACTAGAAATTACTATAATTTTACAAGGCAATTTTACATCTGCTTTTACTTTTAGGGACATTGCCCCCAAAACTCCCGTTGGGCAAATGCTGGCCCCTTGACCCCCCAGCCAAGGGGGATTAGCCCACCCAGACCCTCGCGGGGGGGACAAATCCCTCCCACACCCCCCCGCGTGGAGGGGTGTACAAATTTCCTGTGGGTATACATTCGACTGAAACAAAGACCTCTAAATAATAATGCTCCACACCCAACAATCTCCCACTTGGAGAATGATTGCAATAACTCCATCACTGGTTCATTCGCTGGAAAATGACTCCTCTTTGGACTTGGTTGTTTCTCATCTTCATCATCATCATTGAAGACCAATTGAAACTGAGCATATTCTCAGTTTCTCCCTGGTTACAACTTTTGTTAGCATATCTACAGGATTCTGGCTAGTGTGTATCTTTTGCATCTCAACTCTCCATCTTCCAACATTGATCGTATGAAATGGTACTTAAGTTGTATGTGTTTAGTCCTGGAATGAAATGTTAAGTTCTTCGCAGGATGAATTTCACTTTGGCTACCATTGTATAATGTGCCCATATCATGCTTGTTACCCAATTCACCCATAATCCTTTGTAACCAAATCATCTCTTTACTAGCCTCTGTAGTAGCAACATACTCTGCTTCTGTTGTTGAAAGTGAACCAACACTTTGGATTTTTGAAACCCAACTGACAGTTGTTCCACCTACATTAAATACATATCCTGTAGTGCTCCTCCTGTTATCTCTGTCACCTGCCATATCTGCATCAACATATCCTTGTAGAGAAATGTTTGAACCACCAAAGCATAATGCTTGATTTTTGGTACCTTAAAAATATCTTAGAATCCATTTCACTGCCATTCAATGTTCCTTTCTTGGATTTTTCATATACATGCTTACAACTCCCACTTCATGTGCAATATCAGGCCTTGTGCAGACCATTACATACATTAAGCTTCCAACTGCTGATGCATATTGAATTTTAGAAATATAATCCATGTCTTCTTGGGTCTTTCGGAACACTTCCTTACTAAGTTTGAATTGGCTAGAAAAAGGTGTACTAACTAGTTTTGCATTGTGCATATTAAATCTTTTCAACACCTTTTGTATGTACTCATTCTGAGACAATGTTAATTTGTAATTTTTCCTGTCTCTAGATATTCTCATACCAAGGATTTGTTTTGCAGCTCCCAAATCCTTTATTGCCAATGATTTTCCAATTTTCTTTTGAGAAAATTTATTTCATGCATGTTATACCCTGCAACAAGCATGTCATCTACATACAATAACAATATAATATAACTTCCATCATTTTGCTTTTTTAGATAAACATAATGATCAGAGTGATATCTAGTATAACTTTGTTTAGACATAAACCTATCAAATACAAGCTCTTCTTCAACCTGCACACTAGTTTCTCCTTCCCGTTTACCTCATATCCTTATGGTTGCTGCATATATATATCTTCCTCCAAATCCCCATGGAGAAAGGTTGTCTTTACATCTAACTACTCAAGATGCAACTCTTCCACTGCTACTAGACTTAAAATAGTTCTGATCAAAGTCATTTTAACAATAGGAGAAAATATTTCATCAAAATCAATACCTTTTTTCTATGGAAACCCCTTCACCACAAGTCTAGCTTTGTACCTTTGTTTTCTTCCATCTTCTTCCTTCAGCTGTAAACCCATTTATTCTTCAATGTAGTTTTTCCTGTAGGCAACTTGACTAAGTCCCAAGTTTGGTTATGCATTAAGGAGTCCATCTCTTATTCCATGGCTACCTCCCACTTCTTCCTGCTTTCAATCTGCATTACTTCTTCATAACATTTGGGTTCATCAGAATCTGTCAACAATAAATAATATAATGAAGGAGATTATCGTTCAGGGGGTCTACTTATCTTGGTAGATCTTCTAACATCACTTTCAGGTGTTTGGGGTGCCTATTGCTGTGGTGGTGGTTGTTGTTGTTGATTATTATTATTTTTAGGCACCTTTCATTTTTCAGTGATTTCATCAAGAACTGTGTATTCCTTGTTTTCTTTTTCCTGTTTCTTTCCCTACAACTGATTCTTATACAAGATCTTTTCATTGAATATTACATCTCTGCTCCTAATTATTTTGTGATTTTCGTAATCATATAAGCGATAACCAAAATCATTAACACCATATCCAATAAA
>APFE030554370.1:294056-318101 GCA_000404065.3 Pinus taeda | reverse complement strand
CCCTTTTTCACTCATGTGTCCAAGCCTATGATGCCATAATGCTGCATCTGCTCCTTTAGAAGTTAAAGCATTAACAGAGTTAGAAATACCATTGAATAAATACAATGTACCAACCTTTTTCGCCTTTTGCTATTACCAGGGCTCCTTTGGTGACCTTCCAAGCTTTATCTGTGAAAGTTGTCACACAACCTTCACCGCCTAACTGCCCTGTTGAAATCAGATTTTTCTTTAGATCTGGAACATGCCTTAACTCCTTTAGTAGCCATTGGTTTCCATTCTGTTGTTTTACAAGAACCTTACCCATTCCAACAATTTTACAGGGTTTATCATCACCCAAACGAACTTGTCCAAAATCTCCTTGAACATAGTCATGAAAGGATTTCTTATCAGGTGTGGCATGGAATGAGGCCCCTGAATCTACCACCCAGGAATCGGTAATATTTTTGAAAGAAAGAATCAAAGCATCTCGTAACACCTCACCTGTCACATTTGCTTCATGATTATTTTCTTGATGTGCATCTCCTTCTTTTTCCTTCCGAGATCTATAATCTTTCTTTAGGTGTCCTTTCTTTCCGCATTTCCAGCACACTATCCCCGATCTGGACTTGGATCTGCCTTTCCTTGATTCACTGGGATATCTTGAGCTCTTTCCTCTTTCCATTTTTCTTCCCCTAGAATCTGCACTCAAAGCATTACCCGATGTCTCACCAAAGCTTTTTTGTCGCATTTCCTCGCTAAGGATAGCATCGACAACATCATCAAACTTTAAAGTACTAGATCCAGAAACAAAGTTACTAATGGCCATTACTATACCATTCCAACTTTCTGGTAATGAGCACAAGAATAATAGAGCTCTAACTTCATCATCAAAGTTTACCCCTACAGAACATAACTGACTTGTAACAGTATTAAAATCATTTAAACGGTCTGCAATAGATCCACCTTCTGACATCTTCATATTAAATAACCGTTTCATAAGAAATACCTTGTTTGAGGCCGACAGTTTTTCATATAGTTTCTCCAACGCCTTAATCAAACCCTCTGTCATTGTTTCCTTTGAAATGTTGAAGGTGACCGACGCTACGAGGCACAATCGTACTATTCCGAGTGCCTTTCTATCGAGAAGGCTCCATTCTTCATCTATCATACCCGTTGGCATCTTTGTTTTTCCGCCCAATGGTAGGTATAGATCTTTCTTATACAGATAATCTTCCATCTGCATCTTCTATAGTGAGAAGCTTTTTCCGTTAAATTTATCAACCCTAAACTTACCATCTTCCGCCATTACTCCCACTCGAACAAGAAACCCTTCTTTCCTGCGAGTTTATCAGCCAAATAGACCTTCGGCTTTGATACCAGTTGTTAGAAAATTATATATTATGGAGCAATGGAACACATAAAATATTGCAGAAATATAAACACAAAAAAAGCATAAAACAAGAGAGACACAGATATACGTGGTTCACCTAGTTTGGGCTACATTCACCCCGAATAGCCAGTCCTTCCTTTCTATTATCCAGCAAAATGAAGAGACGCAACCTACAGCAGATCCGCTGTAATATCCTCTATTTTCTCTCACAATCTCACCTCTCTGCTTCTTGCTCGGAGAATACACATCTATTACACAGCCTCAAATACAATGCCCTCATACAAATAGAGGGGTTTCCTTCTAGGGCAAAAACCCCTAAACTAAACATAAGTTCTATCGTCAGGTCATCCGCCTAATGAATGGCCCAAATTGACTAGAAATTACTATACTTTTACAAGGCAATTTTACATCTATTTTTAGCTTCAGGGGCAGCGCCCCCGAAACCCCCACTAGGGGACTGCTAGCCCCTGGACCCCCTAGCCAAGGGGGATCGGCCCCCCTGAATCCCCGCTATGGGGACAAGTCCCCCTCACACCCCACCACGTGGAGGGGTGTACAAACTTCCTAGGGTATACATCTAGCTGAAACAAAGACCTCTAAACAATCATGCTCCATACTCAATAGGAAGTGCCTTATGTGGAGGCCAACCCAAAATTATGGGTACAACTGGGAGAAGAATCGCGATAGACTAATGCTGCCCTACTCAGAATAGTACAACAATTGCGAACAGAGATGATGAAATTAAGGACGGACAATGAACAATTAAGACATGAACAAGAGAAGATCCTTAAAAGTCTATCCGATTAACAAAATCCGTGGGGCTCAGAACCCAGTACGGAAAATAGGGAAAAGACCCCAACTGCCCATAATGGGGAAGATAATCCAGAGTCCGTGGAAGGCCATAAGGAGGATGATAAAGGAAATTCATATAACATTTTTTATGAAAGAAATACAAAAAGGCAGAAGACAGAGCTACAAGGTGAGTTCTAGAAAATCAAACCCTCGCTGTTTGAAGGAGAGTCAAAGGAAGCAACAGAAGCTTGGATGATAGACATGGGAAAATATTTCTAGATTTATGAATATATCGATAAGCTTAAAGCATGGCTAGCAATTTACCAATTGTAGGGAAAGACCACCCTCTGGTGGGAGGAAATTAAAACCGTAAGAAAGATTGATGAGGAACAAGTGACAGGGCAAGAATTCCATAAACATTTTAAAGATAAATATCTAATGAAACGTTACTATGATGAAAAGGAAAAAGAGTTCCATCAGTTAAGGCTGGGAACCTTGACCATGGATGAATATGTTAAATGGTTTACTTCCCTACTGTGATATGTCCCATACATGCAAGAGGAGAAAGCTAATATTCAACTGTTTATTAGCAGTTTTCCCAACTTCATGAAGGAAAAAAATATAATTTGATTATCCTAGAACAATGGATGATGTAGTACGAAAGGCCTGCATCTGTTATCAGTAGATGAAGCAGAAAAATGAAGGTTCTAAAGGAGCTATTGGTAAGAAAACAGGAAACTTACCACCAAACAGGCAACAAAAAGTCATGAATGGTATGAATAATCAGCAAAAGCCTTGTAAGAAATTTACAAGAAATCTGCCTAGAACTTAGACATACTCAGAAAATAGACAACCTGAAGGAGTTAGCATAACTGCCACGGAACAACCACCAAAGTTGCCATTGCAATGTTGGGGATGTGGGGAAGCGCATTATGACAAAAATTTCTCACACAAAGCTCGAACTGAACAACTTTCGAACATGCAAGAAGCTTCCATGGTAGGGGATATCACAAGGAGCATGCCCAGAATTAATGTTGCCTTGGACAATCATCAAGCGGAATACCAGTCCACCATGATTGAATGTGAAGGTATGATTGTTGATCAAACTGTTTCTGTTTTGTTTTATCCCAGTGCTAGCGTAAGCTACGTTAGTCCTAAAGTGGTATAAAATTATCATTTGCAAAGCAGTAAATTTAAACAGTCTTGGCTACTTCAGCTAGCCACCGAAACAAAACAGAAAGCGTCTGTAAGGACAAAAAACTGCCTTATAATAGTTTCAGGATAGCCCATTCAGGTTAATCTGAATCTCCTTCCCGTGGGTTTGTATGATGTATTAATAGGAATGGACTGGTTGGAAGGTCATTGGTCTCTGGTGGATTGCAAATAAAAATCTTTAAGTTATCTTACCGAGTCAAGAGAGCGAAAATAAATTCAAGGAATCAAGAGAAATATTAGATTATGTCTTATTACGGCTAACCAACTTGGAAGGTGCATAATGAAAGGTTGCCAAATATATGTTGTCCAGGTTGGGTACAACAATGAAAAAAATAAAATGACCTCCTTAGAGAATATCCTTGTAATTCAGGAGTTCATATGTGTATTCCCTGAATCCATTCCTGGTTTACTGCCAAGACGTGATATCAACTTTACCATTGAACTAGTTCCCGGAGCAACCCCTTTTTCGAAAGCCACCTATCGTATGAGGATTCTTGAATTAACAGAACTTAAAATATAGCTTCAAGAGCTTTTAGATAAAGGGTACATTCCCCCAGTGTGTCCCCTTGGGAAGCCCCTGCGTTATTTGTTTAGAAAAAGGACAAAACATTAAGACTATGTATTGATTATCGCCAGTTAAATAAGTTAACCATCAAGAATCAATACCCTTTACCTCGCATCAATGATTTATTTGATCAAGTGCAGGGAGCTATCATGTTCTCAAATATCGATTTAAGGTCTGGTTACCACAAGATCAGAGTAAAAGATGAAGATATTTGAAAAACTGTATTCTGAACTTGTTATGGACACTACGAGTTTGTGGTACTCCCTTTCAGCCTTACCAATGCTCCAGCCACTTTCATAAGTCTAATGCACAGCATTTTCCAACCATTTCTAGATAAATATGTACTGATTTTTATCGATGATATACTCATATATTCAAAGAATCAGGAGGAACATGAACAAAACTTGAGGACAGTTTTGTAGATCTTATGAAATAACCAGTTGTATACAAAGTTTAGTAAGTGCAATTTTTATAAGAATGAAATCCAGTACTTAGGTAATGTTATATTAGCAGAAGGAATAGTGGTGGATCCAGAGAAGATTAAAATTATTATGGACTAGACCACACTGAAAAACGTTGCTGACATAAGGTCCTTCTTGGGCTTGGTAGGGTATTACTGCCGACTTATTAAAAACTTTTCGAAAATAGCCTTCCGAATGACTTCAATTTAGAAAAAGGGGCATGCATTTCACTGGACAATGGAATGTCAGAAAATCTTTGAACAACTAAAACAACTACTTACTATTGCTCCGGTGCTAAAAGTAGTATATCCAGAACAATCTTTCGTAGTATGCACGGATGCAAGCAAACAGGGTGTAGGTGGAGTATTAACTCAGGAAGGAAAGGTCATTACCTATGAGTCACACAAACTAAAAGAACATGAACAACACTACTTTGCTTACGATCTAGAACTGACCACGGTAGTACATGCATTGAAAATGTGGCGACACTACCTTCTAAGGAAGAAATTTCTGCTATTAACTAATCACAACAGCCGGACCAATTTCTTTAATCAGTCTAGCTTAAATGCATAGCAGGCCAGGTGGACCACATTCTTGAGCTAATCTAACTTTGACATGAAGCACCTCAAAGGAAAATAAAACCGGTAGTAGATGCCTTGAGTAGAAAAGTACATTGCATCTATGAGGTACATTTTAGTCAAGCGTGCTCTAACCTACCAGAGGTTATTCGAGAGGTAGCCCTTAAAGGTCCAGAATATGCATTTCTATGGCAGCATGCTTTGAAATCTAAAGCAAAAGGGGAGCAGTGTGAGTATGCAATTAACCCCGACAAATTGTTAACTTTCAGAAGTAGGATTTATATTCTTAACCAAAACTATGTGAATCAAATGTTATTAGATGAGTTTCACAAAAAGCCTTACGCCGCTCACCTAGGATACCGGAACTGTATTCAGCTATCAAGAAAAATTATTCCTGGCCAGGCTTAAAAAAAGATGTGGCTGAATATTTATCCAAATTCTTGGAGTGCCAACTGGTGAAGATGGAGCATCAACATCCTGTGGGTCTATTGCAACCATTACCCATTCCACAATGGAAATGGGAGACAATCACTTTAGATTTTATCACCGGATTACCTCGTACAAAAATGCAACATGACTCCATCATGGTTGTGGTGGACAAGCTGAGTAAGACTACTCATTTCATTCTGGTAAAATCCACCTACAAAATGATGGACATTGTAGATATATTTATGAAATAAATCTACCGACTACACGGGATACCCCGAGTGGTGATCTCTGATAGAGATGTAAATTTTACATCCACCTTTTGGAAAACTATTTTCACAGGTTTAGGTACCCAAATCCATTTCAGCACCGCCTACCATCCTTAGACAGATGGTTAGACGAAACGAGTGAATCAGGTCTTGGAAGACATTTTGAGAATGTTTGTAATGCAACAACCATAGAAATGGGAGGATTACCTCCACTTGGTAGAATTTTCCTACAATAATGGTCATCATGAATCCTTGGGTATGAGCCCTTTCGAAGTACTATATGGAAGAAAGTGTCAGGTACCTACAGACTGGAACAGTCTACATAATAAACTAGCATTGGGCCTAGATATGTTAGCAGAGATGGAGGCCACCGTTAAGAAATTTCACCAAAATTTAAAGGCGGTGCAAGACAGGAAAAAGGTGTACACAGATAAGAAGAAGACTTGTAAATAATTCCAGGTGAGGGATCACATGCATTTAAAGGTTAAACCCCGGAAGAGCACATTACAATGGAAAGGTTGTGCCAAGTTGGCACCTCAGTATTGTGGACCCTTTTAGATTTTAGAATGGATTGGGCCCATGGCGTATAAGCTAACACTTCCAAGCCATAGTTGAGTCCACAACGTCTTTCATTTATCCTTATTAAAAAAAAATACGTTTACGACCCTCGACATATTATTAATTGGGAAAGCTTTCAAGTAACAAGCATATAGAAGCAATACATTAAGATTGTTGTTGGGGAATTTTTTTGACAACAGTTTGTGAATGTGCAGGTAGAACCTGAGGAGAATTTCTGGTAGAGCCTCTTCATATCCTCGATTAGAGAGAAACCACCTTGCGGAGGCAAGCTATCATCCAAGTTAAAGTGAAGTGGAAACACTTTGACCCAAATGAGGCGACCTGGGAAGAAGAGGAATCCATGCAAAAATCTTATCCTGCATTATTTACATAGAGGAAGAACACCAGGGATGGTGTTCCTCTCGAGGGGAGGGAGTTGTAACATACAACGATACATCATAAATGGTTTTACCAAGTTTAATTATTACTGTTAATTTTATTTTTGTTTTTATATGAATTATTAAATTACTGGGCTGAAAAACCTGAGCCAATTTTGTTGAATATTAATTAAAAGATCAAGCATCAGTTTGTTAAAATACTAAAGAAATAGTTGAAATAACTTCTGATAACAGTTACAACTGTTCCTCCACCATTTTCCTTTAAGAGGAAAAAGGGTAGAACCTTGTTGGGGGTTAGAGGAACTGGACTGTGTGGAATTCTTCCCTGAGTTGGACAAGACTTAACCAATGGGAAAGAAGTGGTGATAACAGCTGTGGGGTACAAGACTTGAGGCTGGACTAAGTCGTGACGCCCAAGGTGCCCAACTGTTCATCATAGTCAAAGGTGGAAGAGCTCGGAGGGAGGAATTTGGACGTAGTTGCCAATTCCGAGGCTAAGTGGTGATACCTTCCTAAAACCAAAGTTATATGCAATAATAAGGAAAAATAGAAGTGTTATAACCATTTAGTCAATATTAATTGCAAGAATAGATTCATATTGTTATAGTAGAAAAGTACATTGATAGACTAGCAAAGGTAGATAGCATTTATTGATTTTTTATTACAGTAGAGAATTATGTCTTAATTATGTATGAACAAATATTGACTCACAAACTAAATATGCTAAGAAAGGAAAACATTTTAGTTCACTGTTATTTCTAACAAATAGTTTAATGATTATTTTCTGGAAATCATTGCTAAGCAACAGTAAACTTATATTATTCCTAGTCCTCCAATAAATCTTATAACGTTGAAATTGTAGTCCATTGATGAACACAAATACTACATCAAATTTACAAATCAGTTATTAAACTACATTATGGTAATCTTCCTTATTTCTTATCAGAAGAAAGAATTCATAAGATTATAAACTGAGATCATCATTACAACTGAAATCCATAATAACGACAGTCAAGGGTTTAATGTTTCCTGGACAAATCTCGGAGGGAACTCATCCCGAACCTAGTACCCAGGAGCAACAAAACCAAAATATTTGAATTCTTAGTAAGGTAATATATTAAACAGGCATGATATAAAAGAGAAGAACATATAAGTACCAGAAATCAACATTCTAGCTCACTGTATAATTTTACAATTGAACTGGAATCACATAAACATCAAAACCATTCATATTAAGAATTGATGGGAAAGCAAGTCTGTCATTTCATAAACCAAATTAACCATAGTCAAGTTTCAACATTAAAATCCTTGTTACGACATAAGAATAGATAAATACTTTGAAGTCGTGCCCATAAATGTTCCACTAACATCTTTAGAGGTAGGGCAAGTCTAAGATTGAACAAATTTCAAAAGAAGCAAAATAGTATTGGCATTGTAAGGTTGACAATCCCCAAAAAAAGATAACTTAATACAATCTTTATAATAAGAGAAGAAAACTAGATAACGACTATGGCCTGAGACCTTAACCATCAACCAAACCCTCGAAACCTTATATCTTAGAAACACCATCTCAAAGAGCTAAAGCACAGAGCAAGTCATAATCCCAAACCAACCTAGAAAACACAGAACGAAGCACAGTATCAACAGGATGTCGCTCTCTATCGACCGCATGCCGAACGAAGGTTTAAGAGCAGCATAGAGCTTACCTACATAGGAAGCCAAGGGTTACAACCGAACAACCACAACGGTCTAATATTAATATACAAAAACCTTGGAGGTAAGTGGGTTACATGAGTAAGAGCTGGACCACCCTCGTTGTGGCAATGGAACCTACAAGTACATTAGAAACTTTAGTGAAGAGCAGCAATGGAGATGGCTAGCTTGGTGGTGTACAGTTTAGGCTGGAGAGACCCTCAGGGCGCTCCCACCTTAATGAGGAGGGGCCTGCCTAAGGATGTGAGGATCGAAACCAGTAAATGTAGACACAACTTGGCGGCCCATGTGGAGCTCCAGCAAGGAGGCCAAGTAGCACTACCACCATTTCATCCCTAAACCCTTACCAATCACAAACCAATCACAATCCAATAGTGCCAAATCATTAATATATTATGTATCAATTTTGATATATGCAGAGTAATTAACATGTAAAAGGCTCGGTAGTATAAGGATGAGGATCCATTTTGTCAGTAGGTTCATGATTAAAGTCCTAGGTAATTTTATTTCTTTTTTAATTTTATTATTAGTTCTAGTAAAGTTTGTTACAATAAAACTAAAAATAAATAAACCATAAAACTAATAATTCTAATTATAATTAATAATTAAACTAGTTTAGATACATCTTGATTTTAGGTCTACTAAACTCTAAGCTCGATCAAATCTCATGTTTTGAAATACAAACCTATTTGAGAGTGAAAAAAAATTTGATCACTCTTGGAGTTTGATAGATTTAATAACTCATTTTAAATTATTTATTAAAATTAAATACTAACAATATAAATATTTATTATATTAACACTAAATGTTAAAATTTCTTTTTTTTGTTGAAGCAAGAGTAGCAGCTTCTTTACCATTAGAAATATACAAAATTTACAAAAATCCACTCAGAAAAGTGGCGAAAGAGATCTGCCCCCCAAAGAATCCGAGAACGGGCCAAGGCAAAAGACTCGGCACAAAAACCTTACCTTTCAACACATCCAAGCTGAACAGGAAAAAGCCAAAATTGAACCTAAGAAGTGGATGGACCCGAGCCAAAGAAAAAATGGCCCCACCAGCCCTCCAAGACATGAATAGAACCGTGCCCCAAAGAAACCATACAACAAAGAGGTGCCCGTGCAAAACTCACCGAAAAATGAATCTCTCACCAGAATCTATAGTGAAGAACCATCGGGCCCTAACCAACGGCTCCGAACAAAATCGCTAAGGAAAGAAGCACGCCACTTAACTAGCAGTGCCTCCAACCTGCTCGACCCATCGCCGCCATTGCTTTACAAAAATGGATCCAATGGTCAAGAGACAAAACGCACCCACCAAGAATGCCGGAAAATAACGTGCGATGGGGGCCCCACCAAACAACACGTTCAATCCTGAGCGTTGATTTTCCATGCTCCATCGGACGCCTGAACCGTATATCGCGTGTTTGAAGTAATCGGCCTTTAGGGAGTGGGGAGAGTGGTATTTGGAACGAGCTCACCTCCACGTGTCACGTTCTCAGTGGAATCACTGCCAAAAATATAAAACCACTTTTGACTTAAAAGCGGTGCGACGCTTTGAACCCGCTCCAACAGCGGTATTAACTTCAACCAGTGGAAAAAATGGGTGATGCGGAAGATTTCAACGGTCAGGAAACTTTGACGCCAGTCATAGAGAATAATCTTGATCATGGTCAACTTAGCCACAAACCTTGGCATACCTCCTATCATGAACCTTTACGTCCAACCTTGTGAAGCCCTCTGACCGTTGTCCATTACTAGTTGGATTCTATTCTTTTGCTTCTATACTCTTCTTTGTCCTTCTCTGCCTGGCTATGACAGAGTTTTTTCAGATTGCTCTGCTCCATAGTGCTCCACCTCCTAAAAATTGCATTGCCCTTGCAGCTGACACCTTGGTTTGCTAGAATGTCCGCTAATTTGTTGGTCTTTCTCCTCACATGAATAAATCTGAGAGTACGAAGTTCCTGTAGATGTACTTGGATCCTTTGTAGAACCTGAGTTAACCTCCAGTGTTTTGTGACCTTTTCCGGCCCTGTAGCATTACTGATTCTCTTGGCTGCGTTTATGACCAACTCTGAATCCGCTTCAATTATGACATTTTGACAATTGTTCTGAATCAAAAATTCTAAGCATTGTTCCAAGGCCATTAGTTCTGCCATGTTGTTAGTGGCTTTTCCTAAGTGTCCATGGAAGAGGGAGATTATGCTGCCTGTATCATCCCTTAGAACTCCTCCAAAGCCAGCCACCCTTGGGTTGCCTTTGGAAGCTCCATCAATGTTGTACTTTAAAAAACCTTCAGGGGGAGGATGCTAGCATTCCTCCATCTTATCTCTCATGCTCGCTTCCCTGTCTAGACCTTGAGGAATAAGTCCCTGCATTTCTAACAGCTGGACGATTCTTAGCTCTTCTACTGAGGGAGGATTTTTGGAGAGATTCCTAATTATGGTGCCAACTGTCTTTTAAGTTGTTTTACTATCAACTTCACCAAGCTAAGAGAGGCAGTCTTTACCTCTTTGAATATTCTTTTGTTCCTTTCTTTCCACACATTCCATATAATGAAAATTGGTAAGAGATCCCAGGCTGAATTGAGAACTTAATTATTAGAAAAATTATTCCTCCAATTGTTGAGAGTGTTAGCAATACTTTCTTTGTCTCTATCAGACTGTTTAAAAATGTTGGTAAAAAAATCCCATATCCTGTCGGTGTAGATACAGTTGTTGAGAAGATGCTCGATAGTCTCCTCATGGGTCTCACAGAGATGACATTTGGAGGGTCCCAACATGCCCCTTTTTTTAAGGTTGTCCCAGGTTAAAATTTTCCTATGGTGAACTAGCCACATGAAGAGTTTGATTTTCATCCAACCTTTGTGTCTCCAAAGCTTTTGCTAAGTTTTATTTGGAGCTTGGGGTTCTTGATCAAGGAGAAAACCTTTACCTTCCTTAATATTAAAGTTGCCCTCTTTGTTGTTACCCCATCTCAGTTGGTCCTGCCCTTCCGTTAGTAAAATTATTCTTTGATCCAGCATTCTTTTAAGGGACTCTGCTTTACTGTTGAGGGTCCTATCCTCTCTGCCCTCAATTTTTTTCCAAATTCTCCATTTTCCAACATTATGTGGATTCTCCCAAAAGTCTTTCACCTTTACTAAACCTTGATTGTCAGTCTCATGTTTGAGGCCTAGAAATTCTTCCTTCAGTAGATTAGGTTCTTGTTTCCATTTATCCTCCCAGAAAAGTGCCAAATCTCCCTCTCTTATTTCCCAGAAACTATTTTTTTGAACCACTTCTCTATTCTCCCAGGCCTTGTTCCATATGGGGGAGCCTTTCAATGTTCCTGTCATACGTATGATTTCATAAGCCAGCTTGGCATATTTTTCCTTCCAGATGCTTGCCCATTGAGCTTTAGGATACTTAACCCGCCTCCACCAAAGTTTGGCTCCAAAAGCCTTATTGAGAATATCAGGATTGTCCAAACCCAGGCCTCCTTGGTTCTTGGGTTTGCAGATCTTTTCCCACAAGACTAAGGCCCATTTTTCCTTGTTTCCTCTTTTCCCCAAAGAAAATCTCGTTGAATATTCTGAAATTGCTGTAAGACTCCTATTGGAGCTGGGAGGGCTGATAGCATAAAGATTGGGATCACTTGGAGAACTGCTTTAGTAAGAACCAGTATATCAGCTAAATTTAAAGATATGTTTGTATATTTCCTGACTCTGTCTTGCATTTTAGCTACTAGAGGATCCCATATACTCTTGTGTCGGGGTTTAGCTGTAAAAGGAACTCCCAAATACTTAGAGGGAAGGGATTCTCTTTGAAAGCCTAAAATTTTGGAGACATTTCTCTGGATGGAAATATGAGTGTTAAAGAAAAAGACTTTTGATTTGGAAAGGTTTTCTTCCATACCTGTAGCCTTCACGAAGTCATTCTTTTTGTAAGCAAGTGCTTCCTTAACTGTGGGAATTCCCTGCAGCATGGTATCATCTGCAAACTGTTGATGAGTCAGAACTTGCCCATTCTCCGAAAGTTGGAGTCGTTGAATTTTTCCCATTACTCTTGCATGCTTGATGGGCCGCCCTAGCCCTTCCATCATGAGGATGAAGAGAAAAGGAGAAAGTGGATCTCCCTGTCTAAGACCCCTGGAATGGAGAAAAAGTTCAGAAGGAGAGTCATTCACTAAAATAGAAAAGCTAGAAGAAGTCACAAGGGCCATGACCCATCTGACCTAATTCTGATCAAAACCAAATGCTGTGAGCACTTTTTTGATGTAAATCCAATTTCCTTTGTCGTATGCTTTGGATATGCCCAATTGCATGATAATGCCTGCTTTCTTGTTGCAAGTTAATGAGTGAACCACCTCGTGAGCTTGAATTATGTTGTCCAGAATTTGTCTTCCTTCTACGTGCCCTGTTTGTTCCCCGGAGATGAGCGTGGGCAGCAGGGGTTTAAGTTTGTTAGCCACAACCTTGGAAATTATCTTGTAGACAACATTGCATAAGGCAATGGGCCTGTATCTCTCAGGTGTTTGAGCATTATCCTGTTTTGGAATAAGGGCAATGAAGGAGGTATTGAGAGATTTCAAAATGGTCTTGTTCTGCCTGGAGTTTTCGACAATCTCAACAATATCCCTTTTGACAATATTCTAGTCGGCTTTGAAGAAATCCACATTAAATCTGTCCGGACCTGGTGCCTTGCCATTTTGCATTTCCTTGCGGACCACACTAATCTCCTTTTCAGTTACAGGTCTGTTGATATTACAATTATCCTCTCTGGATACCAGTTTAGGTATATGTTCAATTAAGTTTTTAATGAAAGGTTCTCTTCCTGAAAAGTTTTCCTTGGCAATGTCCCGAAAATTCTTAACTAACACAACATCTATCTCCTCATGGGATTGAAGAATTTGGCCATTCTCGTCCTTGATCGAAGAGATTCTACTGTGAGTTCTGTTTGCAATGGTAGATCTGTGGAAAAATTTAGTATTTCATTCTCCTTCTTTTAGCCATAGAACCCTAGATTTTGTTTCCAAAAAAATTCTTCTTGTTTACATAGCATTTCCCATTCTAGGTGATATTTCTCTGCTTGTTCATTTTTATCTTTATCAAAGCCATTCTTGATCAGATTTTGGTTGAGCTCTAGGATTTTGTTTTCCACAATTTTTTTGCTTGTGAAAATATTTCCAAATTCCTTGTGGTTCCATTCCTTTAGCTTCTACTTGATGTGTTTTAATCTCTTATGTAGCAGGAACATAGATGATCCCTGAATTTGTAGGTATTCAGCCCACCATTTTTCAATGTTGCTGATGAAATCCTGGTGTGAAAGCCAAATATTTTCAAATCTAAATGGTTTGTTTCTTGGGGTACCAATGCCCTTGATCTCCATTTGAATCAGCCAGTGATCTAAGCCTCCAAAAGGAAGAATATCTGCTATTATTTCCTTGTCTAGAAGCATGAGCTCTTCAGAGATCATGAATCGGTCTAGCTTGGAAGCTACCTGGGAATCCCCCCCTCTTTTATTGTTCCAAGTGCAAAGACCATTATTTGTCTCAATCTCCACCAGCTTCATGTTTTCTGAAAAAAATTGGAAAGTTGAGGAATCTTTGTTTAGAGCTCTTGTGCCCCCTTTTCTCTCCGAGAGAGATCTAATCATGTTGACATCTCCTCCTATAACCCATTGTAGCCCTGCAAATCTGTTTCGAAGGTCCACTAAGGACTCAATAAACTTGATTTTGTCATCTAACCTTTGTGGGCTGTAAACATTCGTTACAAGATAAGTGTCCCTGTCTCCTACAGGCTGTATGACAACTGATAAATAATTCCTTGATGCTTCCGCATCAATAATACCTATTTTTTGGGGATTCCATAGGATGAGGATACCCCCTGCTGTATTTCCTGCTTTGACTTCTATAAACTCATATCTGCTGAGCCTCTTACTATGGATTCGTCTTATTTTTTGGACAGAGCATTTCGTTTCTTGGACAAAAATTATATTCGGAGCTACCTGTTCCATTCTATTATTCAACATTCGCTGTTTTCTTTTTCTTCCTAGACCTATGATATTCCAAGTTGTAAACTTCATAATTACAGATTGGTAAAGGAGTAACGGGTTAGGTCTTTCATCTTACCTGAGTCTATCATGAGCTTTCCACATTCCATTAATAGCTTGTTCTGCTTTTTTTTGCCCCTTTTTCCCCAGGTTTCTTGGAGCTAATCCTGGAGTTGCTTTTACCGCTTTCACTCCCTGCTTCCTTGTCTTTCACTGTTTTTGTCTTCTCCCAAGCCCTTTGTTTGAGTTTTCCATAAGAATAGCTGCTTTATTTGATTGCATTCTTCTTGTGGTAGAGATTCCATTCCACCTATTGTTCCCTTACTCAAGAACCCTTCTAGATCTAGGTTTTCTCTGTCAAGAATCTATTGTAACTCATTGTCTTCCATTTCCACCTCGCTCTGGTTCATTTCCTGATCCATTTCCATCTCTGATTCACTCATCATGATCTCTTTCTGTTTTTCCTTTACCTGTTCCTGAACTTGTTCTTCTTCCTTTTCCTGCTTATCATCTTCATCCTTCATAACTTGATTTTCGACTACTGCGTCTTCCTCCTCTTTAAGAACCTGGAACAAATTTGGCCTCACTTTTTGGTCTCCACGTTGGTGATTTTTTGGCCCTTTTTTGCCGGTTTTACCTTTGTGAGCTACTTTGTGAAAACCATATGTTTCTTTCATTGTGTTAGGTTTGCTTTTGTTCTCTGCCTTACTGAGAGGACAGTCTCTCTGAAGGTGTCCGTGTTCATGACATTTGCGACATCTAAATGGAATATGCTCGTAGTCAACCGTCTACCCCCATTCCTCATCATAAACCTCCAATATGACCTCGTTCGGAAGTGCTCTAGATAGGTCCATCTCTACACAAATCCTAGCAAAGGAGGTATATTTTCCCCTTCTTGTGGCTTCAGAAGTTTTAACATACCTCCCTAATTTATTTCCTATGGCTATTAGTGATTCGATTTGCCAATAATCCAGAGGTAGCGAATAGAGTCTTACCCAAACCAGGACTGAGGTAAAGGTTTCCCGCTCCGGCATGAAGTTCATCATCCACGGCCACATGTAGAGCCCTGCTGTTGCATAGAAGTAGGGCCCACCTTCAAACACTCTCTCTTTGTCCTCAATGTTTGCAAACACCATAGTGAAAAAACCCTTGGATCCTAGATGAAGATCAATGCTTCCTTTAGGCTTCTAGTGGTATCTGATCCATGTTTGTAAATCCTTTTCAGTGGGCCATAGTCCCATGAATTTGCATATGATTGCATAAGTCTACATGTGCTCCCTGTGGGCCTGTAGCTCAGGGTTATTTAAGATTACTCTGGGAGTGACTTGAGCTTTGGGCTTGCATGGTCCCTTTTGTTTCCTGTCTTTTGTTCTCTGTTTTTTGTCATTTTCCTCTTTGCCCTTTCTGCCATCATTCTCCTTCTCCTTGTTACTTTTTGTTTCCTCTTCCCTCTTTTTTCCTCCTTCCATCGTGTTACCTCTGCCTGATTCTGGAGGTGCCTTGCTCTTGTTAACCACTACCTCACTGTAGGAGGGAGTGGAGCTCCCTCCTCTACCCCCGTCCAAGGCGAAAAACCCACGCAGAAACCCTCAGTCTTGGTTTTCCACTCTTGCACTCTCGCTCCTCTAAAGTCTAAGGTTGTCTGATCACTAAATGTTAAAATTCACTTTCTACATTGCCTCATAAAAAAGTAGACATGTCATATCAAATGTTGTCTTTTTATACCTGTCTACAACGAAGTTTATTTGGCTTTTCAAAAAAAATCTTAAATTTTATAAAGTTAATTTTCTAAAAATTAAAAAACATTTTTAAAATTTGAAAAAAAATACATAAAATTGAAGCTTATACTACAATCATTACAAAATCTATATCGGTTATAACAATGTAATATCAAATATTACAGATATTGATTTATGAATTTCTATTTTATATTCTCTTCATCAAATTTTAATCTATACCAACTATTTTATAACAATATACTATCAAATATTACAAATCTTGATTTATGAATTTTTATTTTATATTTTTTTCATCTAATTTTATTATTCAATGGACTTTGGTCAATTATGTTGTTCAATAAACCTTACCTATATCATATATATTTTCACAATTCAATTTTAAATTATCACGCAATATAAAAATAAAAAATTAAGTCAACATTACAATGAATAATATTATAATTTATAAAGATAAAAATAAAAAAAACCTAATTTTTAGAAATCTTTTGCACTCACACTTAAACCTTTGTGTAACTTAATTTTTTTTATTTTAATATACTAGATATTGTAATGTTTTATATTAAATATTTTATTACATATGGATTCTTTGTCATGCAATTAAGATGCCATGGGATACTTCATATCAATTTGATTTTTTAAACATAGAGATTCCACCATAGATTATTTTTATTTCTTGAGTAATTTTTTTTTTCTTTTTAAATTATTTATTTTATTTATCTCATATTTATACATTATTTAACATAAGGATACTAGACATTGTAATTTATCCTCCTTATTTGGTCTTATAAGCAAAAGATAGACTAAAATGTGCCCTGGCACATCTCAATAAGCTCTTAAATTTTGTAACAAACCATAATGTTGGGGCTAATGTTTCATCCAAAATGATCTATTCATCGATCTTATGCACCTATCTCTATTTTTCTCTAAGATTATCTAGTCCATTAATTACTTCATTTACTTCTTTTCCTCATTTTCAAATATAATTCAGCATTAAATTTATGAATTTATTTACACATTCAATAATTGTTATCAATTACATTTTGTATAAAAAGTAAATACTAAGAAAAATTAAAATTAATTTTAATCTTTAAGATTAATTATTGTAGAATAATCCTAGAAGTTAAAAAAATAGTAAAATAAAAACATAAATAAAAACATTTTATGATATAAAATTTTAAGAACTTCACACTTAAGGATATTTTATTTACTATTTTTATTTTTTATTTTTTTAACATATATAGATTGATTTTGATTATTACTCATAACAATTTCTTTTGATTAACTATAATAAAAATTTCAAAATTTCATTGAAATATTATTATATGAGATGAATCCATTATCACCACCATAACCTCTTAAGTACATATTTTTCTAACTTCTAGATGCATGTTACATTCCTAAATCAAACAATATAAAAATTTCAACAAACAATGTTAAACAATACACTATATAACTAATTAATCTATATCCATGAGAATTTTTTTGGTTATTATGTTGATGATCGAATAAGTTTCATTGTCAATTTAACTTATAAATGGTTAAAAATACACTATATAACTAATTAATCTATATCCATGAGAATTTTTTTAATTATTATGTTGATGATCAAAATAGTTTCATTGTCAATTTAACTTATAAATGGTTAAAAATAAAATATTAAAAAGCTATCTATTAATGCAATTTATTTTAAACAACTTTTAAATATATATAAATGATACTTAAGATTATGATTAAATATATGCGCGGCACATAATAATATATATTCTATTATTGGACTATCTTTATTTATCGAATGGAATAATTTATTAATTTAAGGAATGTAATATTTCCTATTTTTGTAGACTTTCTTTTTTAAGAGAATAGAATAATTTCATTGTGAGATTTGAATTTAAGGAATAGAGTACAATTTTAAGGAGATATTATTGTAATTCTAAATATTATGTGGATATAGAACATTAATATTATTTACAAATTAAAACATATAGTTAATAATAATTAAAATATGATTAAATATATGTATTTATTTATATATATCATTATTAGAATTTATGATAGCATTTTATTTTTATTATTATAAATAAAGACACTTAAAACTATAAACATATATTTTGAATACACTATAAATTTTCTTATTATGTTTGTTTTTTTTATTAAAAAGAATCAAATAATTTATATATCACATATAAAAAAATTCAAAATTCAAATCTACTTTATTAACAATATAATAAAAAATAAAACACAACAAAAAAATCACTCTATGAGAGTATAACATACTCTCTCTCTCTTCTCTATATAATGTACTATATAATTAAAAAAATTAAATTTGATAATATTTTGATATATTTTTACATAATTTTTAAATTTAATATTATATTAATTAATAATGATTAATTATTTTTTAAATATTATAATTATAATATATATATATAATATATATAGATATATTTATTGAAAACTTTATAAATACTATCATTGCGTTAAAAGATATATAGAGTTAATTATTTTTTATATAAATAGTTTTTTTGAAAAAAGAAAAGAGATGATAGCATTATAACACACTATCTTCATTTGTTATTACTTGGTAAAGCAAAAGATGAAAGTTATACGGTCTTCATTTGGTACATGGCAAAGCAAAAGATAATAATTATTTAAGAAAAAGAAAAAGAAAAAGAGATGATGGCATCATAATCCACGGTGCTCATGTGTTACTTGTGTTACTTGGTAAAGCAAAAGATGCGAGTTATTTACGACTATTAAGTAGTTTTAGTTGGAAAATCGTAATCTGTGGGCCCAAACCTATTCAATGTGGAATAAACACATTACTAAAAAGAAAAAGAAGGTACTCGTTCAGGTGAAGGTGGAGCCAAAGGTTTGTGACTCATTGATCACTAGGGAAACTTCATTTGTAGCCCAGATTTTGCTTATAAGTTTCCACACACGCTACAATATGAATTGGTGGAATTAGTGGAGTGTAATCAGAGGTTTTGTTTCTGTGGTTTAGGAAACTACTTGTCTGGAAATTTTATGCTCAATGGGTTTATTCAAAGATTTGCACGGAAGTCGATATATGATGCAGCTGTTGATTATCAAATTAGTCTGTTGCTTGGGATGGCTGTCTGCTATTGTTTGTGGACAGGAAATAGGTGACACACTGTCAGGTGCTGTAAGTTTTCCTGACCTAGGAGTAACGTGCTTAGGTAATCTGGCTGTCTTCTTTTCGAGTTTTCTGAGAGGGCGACTCTATTTGGAGATGGGTGCCCAGGATGCTCTCACCATGCTAACCCGTCCGATAAAGTTGAAGAAGATAAAAGGTTGGCAGGACATCTCCATGGGTTTTGGACTGACCACGTGTGGAAAAAGAAATCTAGCGGACTGTTCTGTCGTAATGCTGTCAAAGGAGACTCCCAATTGGTCGATGAGGCAATTCGTGGAGTATGTGGCCAATGTTTATGATGTGCGTTCCGTCCTCCTGCAATACTTTCCTTTACAATCTCTACCACTCGCTATAGAGATGTGCAGTTGTCAGTATAACGAATGCGGATGCATCGTATTCTGGGCACCCTTGGATGTGAGAGTGATGGTTGCTGAACAGATCCCCGGAACGCTAAAGCCACTATCTGATTCTCTCTGTCTACTCCCATCTATCGACTGCCTCAAAAATGGGTGCCACGGGTGCAACCAAGGGCTATTGCATGTGGAAGAGATTGTGGATGCATCATATCTCGAGGAGATTAGACGTTATCTAGAGGAGACTCATGACGTGATGGGGGAGAGTGATGTGGAGCAGAGTGAGGCAGCTAATGAGTTTGGAACAAAGAAGAAGAGAGTGAGAGAGGGTGAGCCGAAGGTGGAACATGATGATGTGGAGGAGACTCATGATGTGATGGTGGAGAGTGATGTGGAACAGAGCGAGGCAGCTAATGAGTTTGGAACAACGAAGGAGAGAGTGAGAGAGGGTGAGCCGAAGGTGGAACATGATGATGTGGAGGAGACTCATGATGTGATGGGGGAGAGTGATGTGGAGCAGAGTGAGGCAGCTAATGAGTTTGGAGCAAAGAAGAAGAGAGTGAGAAAGGGTGAGCCGAAGGTGGAACACTATGCTGCAGTCTGTGAATCACTTTATTCAGTCATCCTTGACGAGCCAGATAAATCCATCTGCATTCCAGTCCTTCACAAGGGCGATGAGAAACCTATTCATCGCTGGACAGAGTTACTGGTTGGATCTTTCAAGACTGAAGATTACGAAATTAGAGGAGGCATCATCAGACGAGAAAAAAGTAGCGTTTCAGAGGACCTCGAAAACTATTTGGATGAGAAGGGCGAATGCTATGCAACAGAAGAATACAGTATTGTCTCATTGATCTTGCCAAGGCTAACAGAAATATTAATTAATGCTGTACTAGTATTCCTGTTCAAGGTGGACGGATTCTCTAGCTCTCTAGTCAGTAGAAGGGCAGTGAGAAACTATATTGCGGACGGCTCAAGAAGGGGGTTTGCTGGTCATGTGTTTGTGAACAAAGCTGAGGTCAAATCTAATGACAATAACGCCAATGCTTACCAAGTGTTGTCATTCAGGGGTAATCTTTGCAACCCCAAAGCCTTATCTGTTATGGTGGGTATTGTGAACTTGGCATGCTCTATTACTTGGGCGGTGCTCGTTGCAATGGAAGGACACGGTAACAAATGGTATCACACGCATTCCATGCCACCCTCCAAAGGTAGACTACTTGTGATAATTGTAGGTATTGCTATTGCTTTGGCCATGGACTGCGTTGATTTATATTTATATTTCCCAAATGCAAGATCGAGCTTCAAAAGATGGCTCCATCGCAGAGGAAAGACTGCAAGATCGAGCTTCAAAAGATGGCTCCATTGCAGAGGAAAGACTGACATAGAAAAACAGCTAGAAAAACTGGAAAAAGTGCTCTATCGTGTAATAAAGGCTGCCGGAAAAGAAAAGCACGATGATAGAAGAAGAAAGATGTTGATAGTTTGTACAATGATAGTTTTCCAAATATTGTGCATTGTATCAATCAGCGTATTAGGAAGAGCTTTGGGCATAAAAGCTTTTGGTAAATGGGTCTATGGCGCAGTGCAAGGTCTTGTGTGGTTGAAGTGGGGAATTGGCAGTTATCTTCTGGGTAAATATATCCCACGTGAATGCAGTGGACCAGCATGGACATATGGAAGCACGGGGATGTACATGTACTCTTCTGCATTTGGGCTTAATGCTGTCTTAGCGGGAGCCCGGGCTAAATGGGAGTTTTTTTAGAATTCTGCTCAATTGTATTTCTCTAGTAAGTAATTTCAAATTCCATTTGCTTATAAAACATTAATAAAATGGTATGTTTTTAAATATAATTAGATCATTGTTCTTTGATTCCAATTTTGCTAGTCAGGTAATTTATTGGTTTCAACGATATTAAATTTGTTATCTACAAATTGAATTTTACTTATTTTATTATTTTTGTTGTATAAACATTGAAATTTATTTATTTATCGTTTTCAACTCTATTAAATTTGTTATCTAAAAATTGAATTTTACTTATTTTATTATTGGCAGTTATCTTCTGGGTAAATATATAGTGGACCAGCATGGAAGCACGGGGAAGTACATGTACTCTTCTGCATTTGGCCTTAATGCTATTTTAGCTGGAGCCCGGGCTAAGTGGGAATTCTTTCAAAATTCCCATAGTTGTATCTCTCGAGAACCTCAGCCCACAGTCTGAAATTGTATTTATTTAATTAGATTGCATGTTTTTATGAATGATTATATACAATGTTTTTTATTTTAAATTTTATGCTAATTCATAAATGTTATGTTTCTGGCCGATGTATTTTTAAATGAATTTTGATAATAATATAATGCATTGTTCTCAACGATATATAATTTTTTTTTAAATTTTAAAATTCTATGAAAATCATAATTCAATTATCATAACAGATTTTTTTATACATGATTCAATTATCATAACAGATTTTTTATAATATGAAAGATTCATTTATGTTCACATGATGTAGATGTTTTCTTAAAGTATTTCTTGGTGTAAAGGTTATTAGTACAAAGTTTTATGGGTGAAAATACAACCATGTTAAGGGCTAGTGTGACTAGACACACTGTAATTTTGATGGCTTAGATGCCCCTGAGTTACAATTACTCAAGCTACAAGTTAAGCATGTTAGTCATGTAATTTTGATGGCTTAGATGCCCCTGAGTTATAATTACTCAAGTTACAAGTTAAACATGCTAGTCATGTCCACACTCACATTACTTAACTTATATATATTACAAAAAAGTTAGGAAAAAATTACTTAAATGATCCAACTTCACAAAAATTATTTAATCATTTTTATGCTTATAATATTTCATGAACTAAATTTATAATAAATAAAATTATAACAGTCATTTGAATAGTTCCATGGGAGGTAGAGGAGGATTCATCAAGGGAAGTTTATCATATTAGTGGAGCTAGAGAAAAAAAATGACAGTATAGGAGATCAGTCAAGATCTCCTTCACAAATGAGTATAGTGACTCCAAGAGGTGCTCTCTTTCTCCTTTTGAGAGGTGCTCTCAGCTTAGTATAAGAGAGAAATGTTGTAATATTTAACATGTCAGCATCTCCTTCACAAATGAGTATAGTGACTCCATGTGGTGTTCTCAACTTAGTATAAGAGAGAAATGTTGTAATATTTAACATGACAGTATAGGAGATCAGTCTAACATCTCCTTCACAAATGAGTATAGTGATTCTAAAAGGTACTCTCCTTCTCCTTTTAAGAAATGCTCTTAGCTTAGTATAAGAGAAATGTTATAATATTTAACACTTTCACTAAATTATTTTTTTATTTTTTTAAATTAATATTTGTAAATATCAAAAAAATATTTTAACTGTGTCACATTTATATTTTAAATAAAACATAAAATAAATAATTATAATTAATAATTAAATCAATTTAATTTATATTAACTTATTTTAAAATGAAAAGAAATTTAATTTCTCTCCGATAAATCCCAAATTAAAATAAATTTTAATTAATTATATTCTTAACCCATCTAAAATTTAAAAAATCAAATACTTATCATATTAATTCTAAATCTTAAAATTTTAAATTAAATGCCTATCTATTTTAAAGTCTTGAAATAAATATAAGTATTTGTTTATTTTCTATATAGAAAACTGCAAAATAAATATTTTATTCTTGACACCCAGTAGTGAAAAGAAAAAGTATTCTTGACAAAATAAATATTTTGTGCATTGCCACGTAGAAAAGTCGACATATCAAATCAGATGTTGTCCTTTAAAGATAATTTTAGTCTTTAAGATTATTTAATGTAGAATGAGCATAAAAGTTCGGAAGAAAACAATAGAGTGAAAACATTTTATTATATAAAATTCTAAAAGTTTCTCACTTAACTCTATTTTATTAATTTGGATTTATATTTTTTTAGTTTCTAATTTTAAATATTCAATTATATATATATAGATTTAGATTTATACACGTGTAATATGGATTGATTTTTTTTTAAGGATTTATTAAGAGACAATTTGACTACTGCCCATCATAATCTCTAGATGCACTTTTCTCTAAATACTGGTGACTCAAATAAATAAGAGACTATTTGACTACTACCCATCACAATCCCTAGATATACTTTTCTCTGACCTCCAGTTAGGGTTGGAATTTGGATTCTTTATTACCTGTCAAATAATTTTTTTTGACATTTTGGGTTTTTATGTTGGCCGTCAAGGAACGTTATGTCTAAAATTTTGCTCTTCAATCAAAATGTTTTGATAATAAATCGACCCTTCATCAATAAAGGTTTAATTAAAAAAATACTTTTCAATCACAACACTGTGTTAATTTTTTCTCACATATTTATAATAAGAAAAAAACAATGTGACCATGACTAAATGATTTGTTGAATCATAAA
>APFE030554370.1:272445-292792 GCA_000404065.3 Pinus taeda | reverse complement strand
ATTATAACTAACAAACAAAAAGACCATGTAAAATTATGATTAAATATATCTTCAATAGGGGACACTTGAATTGGTTAATTTGAAATTTGCGAAGTCCTTTAAATAAAGAAGAATTAGATTCAAATCCCAATTATAATATTTAAATAAACTGAATATTATACCACAGCATTTAATTGATTAAATCATTAAAATTTGATTATATATTTTCATAGAGACCATTGAATTGGTTATTTGAAATTTGTGGAAATCAATTATTTATTATGATATAATTAATAAATATTTAATTTTATAATACATATTAATAAATAATTGATATAATATTTTCATATAATCAGATATTATGAAATATTATTTTAAATATTATTTTATTTTTTAAAATTTATGATTATATTTTAAATATTTATTTTATTTGTAAGAGTTGCAAATTTGTTAAAAAAATAATTCTTGATTTTAATGAAAACTAATTAATTAAAAGACTAATTCTTGATTTTAGTGAAAATTTAATGGGTTTGAAAAAAAAAAGGAAGAAAGACTCTCATGTCTTTAAAACCATAATATCCTCGAGTCAAGTGAAAACTATAGGGGATCACCCATTAATGGCGAACACACCAAACCAAGACCAATGGTCCACACTCGGATTCCTCCTTAACTCACTAGGTGATAATGTACCTTTATATCACCTTAAATATTCAATTCTATAATTCCACTTTCAAGATATTCATTTATATAGAAGTGGTGGTGAAGACCTTTCTTTCCTTCGTTCCCATCAACCTATTGTTCCCATCAGCTTCGAGTGCTTGCCTTAGTTCAAATGCTTGTATAGGGAAGGAAACATGCATCAATTTCTCGTTATCCCAAGGATGGTCGGGGGAGGATTATTTGGATTTGGCTGCTGAAGTAATTTCGACTTCGAAACCTCAATTCAATGGGAAGAAACGAATTGAAGAAATCTATTACATGAAATAAATGACAATATGGTGTTGCTCCTGCATATCAATGGATATTGCCATTGAAGAAAATTGGAAAGAGATACTCCTTATTTTTTTTGCTTAAGCAAGAGACGGTCCTTCTATTGACTTAGAAAAGAAAATAAATTACAAAGGTTACAACAAGCGCGTAGAGGCGCAAACCCCCCCAAAGGAAGAGGGAAAAATACACAACATGCCCGAAAAAACTCATCCATAGGCAAACTAAAACCAAGGCCAAGATAGCCCTAAAACCTTAAGCATGCACGTGGAACCCAAAGTTAGCCACCATTGATTTGTCTCCTTTTGATCCAGTGAACTAAAACCAAAACACACGGAGCAGTAGCTCGTGGAAAAACCCCTAAACTACTCGACCAATGCTGGCCGTCAATCTTCTCCCTCGGATCCTACGACTAGTATCCATATCGCGCAGCTTAAAAGCATGATAAACACTGCACGATGAGGGTGGTATTCCTGTCCCATCCCCCACCACGTGTTGCTCACTGAGTGGCATCGCTAGCTTTCCATGTAAACCATATTTGTTTGAGGGCGCTCGATGAAAGTGGTAAACCATAAGTAGTTTTGACCTTCTGAACCCACGAACTTGCACGACACACTGTGGCCATTGATCTCCCCCCTCCAAATCTGACAGCCACTATCAACATTTCTCCGCTGATAAGCCCGAGGAATACCGTGCGATGAGGGCAGTATTCTCTCTTCTTCCCCCGCCAGCCACTATCAACATTGCTCCACCGATAAACCCGAGGAATATCGCGTGATGAGGGCAGTATTCTCTCTTCTTCCCCCGCCATGCGTCGTTTGCTAAGTGGCATCACTTACCATCAAGGAAAACCGCTTCCGAGTCAAGGGGCGCCTAATGCGGGTGGTTTCTCTTGAGCAGTTTCTGATTCCAATTCCCAAAACCTCTGTCCTCCAATGTGTTACGCGAGGATGACATGCTCGGAAGGGTCACCTCGTGCATGGAATGTCCTTCTTCACAGTAGCCCATTTCCTCATTGTTTTTTCCTTTTGAACATAAATGCTTTGGCCCAATGACTGTCTTTGCCCAGGATTCTTGTGAGAACTTACATTGCTTAGCCTCTGAGAAATACTTATGTTGCATTGACATGAAGTGAAATATTGTCTCGTTGCTTATTCTGATATTGTTGTCTATCACTGAGGGTCCGCGCTGAGCATTCATCTCTCATTCTGTCATCTGTTACCTCCTCCCACCAGCAGCACATGTCAGTAGACTTGCTTCTAACCCCCTCATTGGCAAGCCAATCCGCCACTTTGTTGGCTTCCCTGCGAACATGCACAAACCTAAGAGTTCTTAGAATTCTTGGGTGTGATTGAATTCTTTGGTAGACTTGTAGAAGCCGCCAGTGACCTGAGATTTTCTTTGGTGCTGCTCTTGCACTTATCTGCTTGACCGAATTAATTACTAATTCCGAATTAGCCTCAATGATGACATTATGAATGTTGTGTTTGAGCAATATTTCCAAGCATAGCTCCATCGCCACGAGGTCAGTGATATTGTTGGTTGCCTTCCCTAGATAACTGTAGAAAATGACCTGTATGTTTCCCTCATCTCTCATGACCCCTCCATAACCTGCTTCTCCAGGATTTCCTTTTGAGGCTCCATCTATGTTAAATTTTAAAAAACCTTGAGAAGGGGGTTGCCAAAAAACCTTACCTTCTGAGGTATTCTTGTTGATCTGCAGAGAAAATTGGGGGAGATGAACCTGAAGCTCCAACTTTTCTAGGATTCTGGCCTCTCTGTGTCCTACGGGTTTTCCAGTAGAAACACCCCACAGGATGTCGACAGTCTCCTTGAGTTGCTTGAGGATTAGCTTTAGGATGCTGCTCACCGAGCCCATTTTGTCTTTGAAAATCCTGTTGTTACACTCCTTCCATACATTCCAGATTAAGAACCTTGGAGTCAATGCCCAGGTTGAGTTTATTGTATCATTATCTGAAAAAAAATTCCTCCAGTTTTTTAGTGTAACATTGATGTCATCTTCGCGCTTGTTTGTTTGCTCGAAGACATCTCCAATCTAGTTCCATAATGTGGCAGTGTAGGAGCATCTGTTGAGGAGATGATTTGTGGTTTCTTCCTGTTTTCCACACAGGTGACACCTTGAGGGGCCAACAAAGCCTCTTTTCCTTAGATCATCCCGTGTTAGAATATTGCCCTGATGAACCAGCCACTTGAATAGTTTGACCTTCATCCAATGAGGGTTATCCTAGAGTTCTTTCCAATTCTTGTCAGAGCTTGGAAGGTTAAGCCCTGTGGCTATTCTTTTGGCCTCTTTAAGGGTGAAGAGACCTGCCTTGTTCTTTCCCCATCTTAATTGATCATTCGAGGTTGAGATTAAGATTTGCCTTTTTTCCAAAAGACCTTTGAGGGCTGTAGCTTGAGTATTCAACATCCTCATCTCATTCTAAACTGGAAGTTTCCAAATTCTCCATTTTCCATTGTTCCTTGATTGATCCAAAAAGTCACTAACCCTCCTTAATCCTTTGCTGATAGTATCTGTTTGGATGCTAGCTAAATCCTCATTACTGAGATTTCCCTCTTGCTGCCAATTGTCCTCCCAGAACAAGGCCAAATTTCCACTTCTTATCTCCTAGAAACTATGTTTTTGAACTATGGCTATGTTCTCCCAAGCCCTGTTCCACACTTGAGAACCTTTTACTTGTGCTGTCATCCTTATGAGGTTTGTGTCCTACCAATTCATTGCATACTTTTGCTTCCATAGTTTTTCCCAGGGGGATTGTATTTCCTTTAGCCATCTCCACCAAACTTTAGCTCCCAGAACTCCGTTTAGAATTTCTGGGTCATGTAGACCCAGGCCTCCATGGGATTTAGGTTTGCATACCCTTTCCCACGCCACCAGGGCCCATTTCATCTTTTCTTCACCTTTCCCCCAGAGAAAGTCTCTTTGAATGTTTGTTATTTGAATACTGACCCCAGTTGGTGCCGGAATGGCTGATTGCATATAGATAGGGATTGTTTGGAGGATAGACTTAGTGAGAATCAACCTTCCTGCTAGATTTAGGGCTCTGTTTGTCCACTTGCTGATTTTTTCTTTCAATTTATTTAAAACAGGCTCCCAGATGTCCTTGTGCAATAGTTTATTAGTGAGGGGAACTCCCAGATACTTCGAGGGCATTGAATCTCTTTGAAAGCCCAAAATTCTGGATAGATTTCTTTGAATCAAAATATCAGTATTGAAAAAGAAAATCTTTGATTTAGTAAGACTTACCTCAGTACCCTCTGCCATAGCAAATTCATGCAGAATTAGCTTGAATGCTTTGGCTTCCTTGACTGTAGGTGTGCCTTGAAGCATAGTGTCATCCACAAATTGCTGATGTGTCACCGTGTCCCCTCCTCGGATGAGTCTCAGACCTTGAATTCTTCCTTCCTCCTTAGCAGTTCTGATTTCTCTACCTAACCCTTCCATAATTAATATGAAAAGGAAAGGGGAAAGAGGATCACCTTGCCTAAGACCTCTTGTAGGCTTGAAGGTGTTTGAGGGAGAGCCATTAAGAAGAATTGAACAACTAGCAGTGGTAACAAGAGCCATGACCCACTTAATCCAATTATACTCAAAACCATATTCTTTTAGTACTTCTCTTATGTATGTCCAACTAAGTTTATCATAGGCTTTTACTATGTCCATTTGAATTATCATCCATGCCTGCTTATTGGTGATGAGTGAATGAACCACTTCATGCGCTTGAATTATGTTATCTAGAATTTGTCTCCCTTCCACATAACCTGTTTTCTCCTCAAACACCAGGGTGGGGAGGAGAGGTTTGAGTCTGTTGGCAATTACTTTGGATATTATTTTGTACACCACATTGCATAATGCTATAGGTATAAATTTGTCTGGAGAGGTGGCCTTTTCCTATTTGGGGATTAAGGCTATGAAAGATTCATTGAGCGCCCTCAAGAATTTTTTAGATTTACGTGATTCTTCTACTACCTCCATAATATCATGCTTTACAATCCTCCAGCGTGTCTTGAAAAAGTCCACATTGAAGCCATCCAGGCCTGGAGCTTTCCCATTGTGCATCTCTGTGATGACTTCCTCAAGCTCTTCCTCTGTCACTGGTTTGTTGAGATTGTAATTGTCTTCTCTGGAGACCAGTTTAGGAATGTATTGTGTAAATTTTTCAGTAAACTGTGATCTATCTACTGTAGTTTCCTCAACAATTCTCTGAAAATGTTGAACTAGAACCTCTTCCATCTCTTCATGAGTGTTTCTTTCTACACCATGATGATCTATAAGTTTCACAATTCTATTATTGTTTCTGTGAGCTATGGTGGATTTGTGAAAGACTTTGGTGTTTCGCTCCCCTTCCTTAATCCATTGGACTCTGGATTTCTGTCTCCAGAATATTTCCTCTCGTAGACATCTGTTTTCCCATTCATTCTAAAGTGACTTTGCTATCTCTTTCCTTTCCTCTGTGTAGCCTTTTGTGATAAGGATTTGATTTATTTCCTTCAGTTTCTTTTCCACTTCTTCTTTAGCTTTGAATATGTTACCAAATTCATTTTTATTCCACTCTTTGAGGCTGCCTTTAATGTGTTTGAGCCTATGATGTAGAAGGAACATCTTTATACCTTGCAAGTGTATCTCTTCTTTCCACAATTTTTCAACGTTTGTGAGGAAATCTAAGTGCGTGAATGAAACGTTCTCAAACTTGAAGGGGATATTCCTTGGTCTACCAATTAGAGAAGCTTCCAATTGGATGGGCCAGTGGTCTGAACCTCCAAAAGGAAGGATGAACGCTGTCAGGCCACTCCCCATGAGTAGAAGTTCCTTTGAGATAGTAAATCTATCTAATTTTGAGCCTACTTTGGTAGAGCCACCTCTTTTGTTATTCCAAGTGAAAATTCCATTGCTAGTGTCCATATCAACTAGTTTCATATTGGTGAGAAATTTTTGGAAGGCAATTGAATCCCTACCAAGTGTTCTAGTTCCCCCTTTCTTCTCCGTGAGTGATTTTATCATGTTAAAATCTCCCCCCTAAAATCCAGGGTAAAGCTTGGTATCTCTTTTTCATATCTTCCAGTGTAGTGAGGAGCCGAATTTTGTCCTCCACTCGTTGAGGACCATAGACATTGGTGATCATGTAACACTACCTGTCACCTATAGGTTGGATAATCAAGGAGAGATGGTGCCTGGACACCTCCGCGTCAAGCATACCAAATTTCTATGGATCCCATAGAGTGAGAATGCCACCAACAAATTTATTTGCCTTGACCTCAAGATATTCATATCTATTTAGCCATTTGTTATGTTTTTCTCTGACCTTCTCCACTGAGCATTTGGTTTCCTATATAAACACTATGTCAGGTTTTTCCTCTTTGATCCTATTGCTTAGATTCCTTTGTTTTCTTCTACTCCCTAGTCCTCTGATGTTCCAGGTTGTGATCTTCATTGAGGTGAGGTTTTGAAGGAGTAAATGGAAATATCTTTCATCCTTCCTGAGTCAATCATGAGTTGCCCACACTCTAGTAGCAATTCTTTCTGTCTCTTTCTTCCTCTCTTCCTACCTGGGTTTTTTGCCAATTTTACCATTATTAATCTTGTTGAGGAAGCCCCTTTGTTTTCCTGGTTGTCATATCCTCTTTTGACTCCTACAACTTTTTGGTGTAACTTGTTAAGGAATATCTGTTGTACCTTGTCTACTTCCTCCTGTGGTATGGAGTTTATTCCCAGGTTTTCTCCTTGTTCTAGAAACTTTTCTAGCTCTAGGTTCTCCCTTTCCAGGATCTCCTGCAAGTCTTGGTCCTTTGTACCACTTTCACTTTGAGTCATTTCATGGTCTTTTTCCATTTCCATGGTGCTCAGTGGGTCTGTTGTGTGTTCATTCTGTTCCTATGTGAACTCCATGCTGGTCTCTTGTCCTTTCCCTCTTTCTGCCAGATTCTCCGTTTTCCTTTGATTGCCCTCAGCTTCTTCTCTTTCTTCTAAGATCTCAAATCTATTTTGACTTCTTGTTTTGTTATCATTTGGATTCTTTTGTATCTTGCTTCCCCCTCCTTTCCCTTTCCCTCCCTCTTTAGTAAAACTTGTATGGTCTTTTTCTTTACTAGTGCTTATATGTTCCTCCCTTTTATTAAAAGGACAATCTCTGAATAGGTGTCCATGCTCATGAAATTTGTGACATCTGAACGGGATATGCTCATAGTCAACTGTCTGAACCCATTTGTCATCATATACTTCTAGAATGACCTCATCTCGAAGAGCTCCTGATAGGTCCATCTCCACACATATACGTGCATAGGAGGTATAATTACCTTGTAGTGTTGCCTCTAAAATCTTTAAAAAATGACCTAATTTATCGCCTATAGCTTTTAAAGACTCTGGCATCCAATAATATAGAGGTAAGTAGTAGAGTCTAATCCATATTGGTACTGATGTGAATGTTTCTCGCTCCGACACAAAGTTCATCGTCCATGGCCACATATATAGACCAACTGCTGCATAGAAGTATGGTCCTCCTTAAAAAATCCTATCTCTGTCCTCCATGTTCATGAACACCACTGTGAAGAAACCTTTGGATCCAAGATGTATATTTAACTCCCCTTTTGGTTTTCAATTGTATTTTATCCAAGTGTACAGTGCTTTCTCTGTCAACCAGATTCCCATAAACTTGCATATTATAGCATAGTTTTCCATATGATCCCTGTGCTCTTGCAGAGCTAGATCATTCAATATTACCCGCAGTTTAGTATTGGTCTTGGGTTTACAGGGCCCCATCTTGGTTCTATTCTCTATTCCCTGACCTCTGTCTTCTGCTTTCTCCTCCTGTCGGTCTTCCTCGTGGGTCCCTTGCTCTGCATGGGTATTGTTGCTTTCTGCCTTTTGGGTTTCTGTATTTCTTGTCGTGTCCTCCAAGGAGTGTAGAGGCTTGTTCTTTTTCCCTGCCCTTCCTCTATTTGAAACTACATTACTGTAGGAGGGAGTGGAGCTCCCTCCTCCCTGCACTTCCATGGTTACTTGTTTATCTCTCTCACTTCCTTTGTTAAACCCTAGAACCAAGTTTTCTTCCTCCCTCCTACAAATACAAAATCTCTCCAGAAAGAGATACTCCTTCATCTGAAGGACATTTGGCTGTTTAGTTCGAGTTCTCTGGTTTTTATTGATGATGTCTCGAGAGGATTCGAAGAAAAGAGGCATATTAGGGTTTTCATTGTGACAACTGTATTGGGGCTTTATTGCAAAAGGTGTGAAGAAATATGACTTATGTTACAAGATTGGAAGAGACTTGTCATATCTCCTTAACTTACACACACAGGTGGACACATCCATAATTTTTTTTTACATTGTACATGAATTAAGAACAACAGGCTTGCGGTAACATAGCAATTGTACATGAAATATATATAATTAACAGACTTGCAAATAACATAGCATTACTTATGAAATTACCTTTGAGAATAAAGTTGGTGCCCTAATTTAATTTCTAAGTTAGTGGTTTACAGCGTATGTACCATAGTTATTGGCCTCATTAATCACATAGTGCATTGGGAACTCCCTCCACCTTGTTTGTTATCGATCTCATCGAAAAATATGTTTATATCTGTCAAACTTCTCTAAAGCGTACAACTGGCTATGCTTATCCATATTGTTGATTTGGTTTTGGTAATTAATCACTACTTTGCCCTACTACGTGGCACGAGTAGGCCTCTTCTTAGTAGCTACTCCCCCGGGACTTCTCGTCACATCAAAGGAGGAGAGCTGGGGTCACGAATCTACAGTTGAGATCTTCCTGTGGTTTGAACAATCCCACTCTCGGGGTGCTATGCCGCATTCTGCACTTTCATTTGCTTTGGCGTCTACTCCTCCTGGCTTCTCACAACCCTATTCTTTCTGTTGGTCTGAGTCCTCAATTAGGTTTGGAGACCTTCTGGAGTTGGGTTATGGCTTTATTTTCAGAAGGTGGAACTCGGGTAAGCGTTATGCACCTGAAATCTATTGTAATTACCTCTTTACATAAGTTTATTATTCTTTTGATACACAAGCTCTATCACTAAGCTTATTGCAGTGTTCTCTGTTTGCAGGATTTAACTCTAAGATGTCGGGATCCACCCGTTGCTATTGTATGGTGGTCACCTCACAAGGCTTCACACCCGAGGGTTTCCGGGTAAGAAATTCCCTTCGGATGATGTCTTTATGACATAAATTGGGTCCTTTGGTTATCTGGAGCTGAGGTTTCGAATCTTAGGCATTAGTCTGTTGCTTATTCTTTTGGATGATAGAAGTTAGTCTGGGATGTATTGTTGTATAAATTATGAAGGTCCAGAGCCATAGTAATCTAGGTACTGCATACTACCCTCTGGTTGCATTGAGGGTTTTATTTTTGGCTACAGGACCCGAACTAGGGTCGCAATGATGTGTTGTTAATCTATTGAAGATATTTTGCATAGCTATAAACTATATAATTCTATTTGAATATTCTAGAAATTGAAAACCATTTTTGGAAGTTTCCCTAGTAATGAACTTAAGAGTTACTGTTCTATTTATCGAAGCTTAATATTATTCTTCCAATTTGTCAGTTCCTCATGAAATGAGTTTATTAATTAATGCTGAATTTTTAGATGTTATAAGCTTGCTCACTATTAATTAGACAAGGTAATTTCACTTTTATTTTTGTTCAATTAGCGTAGGTTATATTCACTGTGTAGCCACTGATAGAGTTTTCCACTCATTTTTATTGTCTAGTGGGAGTCTTAAGTGGCTCTGTACTGTCAGTCTTTTTCAGCATTAGCCTTCTGTGTTGAAAGTTTGTCTACAGATTCTTGTTGCCTTTACTTAAATGTCCGGAATATTTTTTGTCTCACTCGAAGAGTACTTGTTACTTGGCATCGCGGGGTCTCCTTTGGCATTGCGAGGTTTTGGGACTCTTACAGGGTTTTGAAAATTATGAACAATTTGTCATTGAAATGTGCTAACCAGCATGACCTAGGGTAAGTAACCTTATTTCACCTCACCGCGACGACCCTCCTTTGCTTTGTCACTTCGATTCTATGGAGTTTTCCCTTGGTTATCTAACTGTGGAAGAAACTTCCTCCTCAAACTCGATTACAACACTAACTATATTTTTCTTGCTATCTTTACATTTCCTTACTCAGAGTAATGTTTCTTGGCCTGATTTTAGTTTACAGAACTTTAATTTGGTTAATGATAAGACTGCTAGTCTGACTCTACTACAATGTTAATCTACCAAACTTTTAAAGATTTGTACCTAAGGTTTGCATGACCCAGGATTTAGAAACCCTATGGTTTTAATGACTATTGTAACTATATTCTAGTGCTTAAGATGAATCCTTTGGTCCATTATACAACTATTTTCTCCAGTGTTTATTATTATCGCATGCAAGTAGACCATTGTGATTCCCATAGAGCAATTCACTGAAACCAGTTCTACTTTCTTGTTTTGATGTGAATATATTATGATTAATTAATCTACTGTCATTATTTCAAGAATCTTTTTAGCATAGAGGCTACAGTTGTTTTTTTCAATTTCAGTAAACAACACGTACTTTTTTTATGCATAACAATTTAAATTCCATACAGGAATCCGGATTTTCAAGCAAGAACTACAATAGAAAAGATCACCTCTATTCACTGTCGCTTGTCCTTCGGGACCGAATCTCCCCCAAAGCGTGCTTGCAAGACCTCTATCTTCTACAAGTTGCTAGGACACAGTGCCTATGTTATCTGGTCATCACCAGACTTACCAATCGTCTCTTACCATCTATCCTTACAACACGGTTTTTCCTCCCCCCGCTTCCTTTTCTAGGAAGAATTACACAGTTAGTGGTGGTAGTTAGAGTTTTTTCCGGCGACTGCTTTTATCCTAACTTCCTTCCATGAGAAGTTACGAGATCAGCTCATCCTCCAATCATTTCTCATTTTCAATCAATAAACAATATTATTTAATTCAACCAGTAATAACAATAATTATTTAATTTGTTATTTTTGTGGTAAAATAAAATATTTACAGTTTTACTAGGGGTATTACATCTCCCCCTCCTGAAATCAAACATCGTATCCGATGTTTCCCAGCCAAAAACAACTTTGGATAAGCTTCTCTCATGAGCTATTCATCCTCCCAGGTAGCTTCATCTAGCCCAAAGTGCTGCCATTGCACTTTAACCTGGGTGATGGCTCATTTCCACAGCATTACTTCTCTCCGATCAAGTATATTCAGCGGCTCGACCAAGAATTATCCTTCTGGCTCAACCTGAAACACACTATTACTTAAGTCAGTTTTTCCTTTTAGCAACAATTTTATTAGTCTACCTAAGATACTTTCTTACCTGTATGTCATGCCAACTGGCTATGTGCTTAGCATCATAAACGCATTTTTTTAATACAGACACATGGAAAACATTGTGGACCCAAATATGACTTGGAAGGGTAAGTTGGTATGCCACCACCGACCCAACTCTCGCTAATATCTAGAATGGTCCACAATATCGGGTTCCAGATTGGCACACCCACTCCATTGTAAAGTACTCCTTTTAGCTCGAATTCTCACATACAGATGATCTCCTACTTGGTATTCTTTAAAGTTTCTTTTTCAGTCTGTGAAGCTCTTTTGCCTATCTTGGGCTACCTTTAAATTGGATCGCACCTTCTTAACCATTTCCTCCATTTCTTTTAGCATTTCAGGGCCTAGCATAAGTCTGTGCTCCGGTCCCCCCCAACTGGAGGGTGTATGGCATTTCCATCTGTATAGCACTTCAAACAAGCTCATCTGCAGGGATGTATGATAGCCATTGTTGTATGCAAATTCAACCAAGTGCAAATAGTCTTCCCACTTGGATGGTTGTTGCATCACGTATGATCTTAACATATCTTCTACCACTTGATTCACCCATTGCATTTGTCTGTCAGTCTGAGGATGATAAGCAGTACTGAAATTTAATTGGGTTCCCAATCCCTCAAATAGAGTTCTCCAAAAGGCTGTTGTAAAATTTACATCATGGTGAGAAATTATAGTTTTTGGTAACCCATGTAGTCTAAAAATGTTTTGCATAAAAATATTGGTAATCTGTGCTGCCCAGAAAGTGGATTGTATTGGTATAAAATGGGTTGATTTGCTTAATTTGTCCACCACCACCATGACGGAGTCATTGTTTCTTTTGGATTTGGGTAATCCCGTTATAAAATCCATGAAGATGGTCTCCCACTTTCACTCTGGAATTGGTAGCGGCTGCAACAATCCAACAGGGTGTTGATGCTCTATTTTGACTTGTTGGCACTCCAAACAGCATGCCAAATATTCTGCTACTTCTTTCTTCATGCCTAGCTAGTAGTACTCCTTCCGTAGTGTTGTAATCAGCTTCTGGTATCCCCAGTGTCCTGCATAATGACTCTTATGAAATTCATCCAAAATCACACTTTTAATGTTACCTTGATTGGGTACATATAGCCTATTTTTGTAATTAAGCATGTTGACAACATCCATTGCATATCCTTGTTGATATTCGCGACTGGTTGTGTTTTGAGCTTGATGTTCTATTTGCTGATATACCTGATCTTGCACTGCTACCTTTTTAATTAGCTCATTGATAGTAGTCCTCCCTTCATTGCAAGAAATTTCATAGAGGCAATGTACCTTTTGACTTAACGCATCAACAACCCGGTTTTCTTTCCCCTTCAGATGTTCGAAGTCAAATCCGCTTAGGAAATCCACCCATCGTGCTTGTCTGGCATTTAAGGTAGGCTGATTGAAATAACTGGTCAAGCTGTGATGGTCCATCATCAGCAAAAATTTCTTTCCCATTAGATAATGACGCCACATCTTTAGAGCATGAATGACAGTAGCCAGCTCCAAATCGTAAGCCAAATATTTCTATTCATGTTCTTTTAGTTTTCTGGATTCATAGGCGATTATCTTTCCTTCTTGCATTAATACTCCTCCTACTCCTTCCTTACTCACGTCTGTGCACACCACATAGTCCTTTCCTGGGTCTGCTATGCTTAATATAGGCGTGGTGGTGAGCAGATGCTTGAGCTGTTCAAAACTTTTTTGGCATTCTGTGGTCCATTTAAACACTTTTCCCTTTTTCTGCAGGGAAGTGATAGGATAAGCCACTCTTGAAAATCCTTCCAAAAACTGCTTATAGTAACCTGCTAAACCCATGAAAGATCTTATATCCACTATGTCCTTCGGCACCGGTCATTCCATTATGGTCCTTATCTTCTCGGGATCCACAACGATTCCATCCTTAGTGATGATGTGTCCCAAGTACTAAATTTGTTCCTTAAAAAATTCACACTTGCTATACTTAGCGTATAGTTAATGTTCCCAGAGAGTTTGCAATACCAATATGAGGTGTTCCTTGTGTTCTTCAATATTCCAGGAATATATCAGTATATCATCAATAATAATTAACACAAACTTGTCTAAATACCGATGAAATATGCTGTTCATAAAGCACATAAAGGTTACGGGGGCATTGGTTAACCCAAAGGGTAGTACCATGAACTCATAGTGTCCATAGCGGTTTCTGAAGGCAGTTTTGGCTATGTCCTCCTGTTTGATTCTGATCTAGTGGTACCCTGATCGCAAATCAATTTTTGAGAACACCATTGCTCCTTTTACGGTGTAGAGGATACTTATTTTTAATTGTCAATTTATTCAACTGTCGATAGTCCATGCACATATGAAGGGTCCCATCCTTCTTCTTGATGAACAATATGGGAGCTCCCCAAGGCGACACATTGGGGCAGATGTAATTTTTGTCCAACAGCTCCTGCAATTGCATTTTCAGTTCTGTTAATTCTAGTGTGCTCATCAGATAAGGCGCCCAGGACATCGGGGTTGCCCCTGGCATCAGTTCAATAGTGAATTCTATGTCCCTCTTGGGTGGCAACACTGGTATCTCTTCAGGGAACACGTCTGCAAATTCTTGAACCACCGAAATAATTTCCAAAGTGGCAGTCTTGTCCTTAGTATTGGCATAACCAACTTGAATGGTATAAACTTGACATCTTTTTCTGATGCACTTTGCCAATTGAGAAGCTGTTATTGGCTGAATCTACACCAGTCTCAGGATACCTTGCATTTCTTGCTTTTCCCCTAGTTCGTTTTGGTAGTAGATTGTTTTTGTTTTATAGTTTATAATGGACCAGCATCTTTCCAGCCAGTCCATGCCTATCAACACATCATATGATCCAAGGTGTAGTATGTTTAAATCTACCATTAGAGGCTGGCCCACTATCTTCAGTGGGTAGTTATTGACTTTGGCTAACACACGCCTCTTTGCCCCTATTGTCAGCTGAACTAGCCAAGGGTTTTTAAATTTGATAGATTGTAACTTACATTTTTCCACAACCTTAGGACTAACATAGCTTAATGTAGGTCCAGGGTCAATTAAAATAGATACAATTTGATCAAAGATCTTACCTTAAAACTCCACCATAGTCGATTGATATTCTACTTGATGATCTTCGAGAGCAACATTAATTTTTGGTATATTCCGGGCCACGTCCCCTACCGTAGATGCTTCATGGATCTGTGAAACCTACTCAGTACCCTTTCGATGATGAAACTTTTTAACGTAATGTGGCCCACCACAACCCCAACATTGCACTGGGGGTCTCGTTGTCCCTTCATTATCAATTTTTCCAGATTGTTCGCTGAATCTGGATTTAGTGGATGGCTTCAATCTGAGTTGGTTTTTTGGTAGGTTCATGTTATTCTGCCCTTTGGAAAATCCTTTGCTAAAAATTCTACGATTCCCCTTGGTGCCTACAATCATCTTATTACCCTTGTTATCAGTCCACTACTTCCCCAAACTTTCTCTCTTCTTCTTGCTTTGTTAATAACATATTCTGGCCTTTTGTATAACCTCATCCATCGTTTTTGGGTTATCAAACACAATTCTTTCCCTCATTGCCAAGGGTAAACTGCTAACGAACCAATGTACTTTAGCCTTCTCCTCCTGTATGTAAGGTACATAATGGAGTAGGGAGGTAAATCGGGTGATGAACTCATCCATTGTTTGTTGTCCCAGCCGCAGGTCATGGAATTCCCTTGCTTTCTCGTCATAGAATCGTTCGGTCAAATATCTTTCTTTGAAAAAATTTTGAAATTTTTCCCAAGTTATATTTTGTTCACTTACCCCTCGTACAATCTTGACTTGTTCCCACCATAGAGTGGCCTCCCCTTGAAATTGGAAAATGGCCAGCGGCGCTTTGAGGTTGTGATCATATTCATATAATTGAAAGTATTTATTCATATTAATCAACCAAGCTTCAACTGCCTCTTCCAGCTCTCCATCGAAGTGTGGCGGTTTTATCTTTCAAAACTCCCCTTGTAATTCTACCCATTGCCTTTTCGAGGTCGGGTGTTCAGAGGCATTATATGACTTTTCCTCTTGATTCTCTTCCCCTCCTTCCATATCTTCCTAGTTCGTGTGGTAGTCTTGTTCCTCTGACACTCATAACTGTTCCAGGCTGGGGTTCGGTTGGTGTTGATTCTGCTTGTCAGACAGGATTTTCATGATTTTTTCCTGTTCCATAGTTAATCTTGCGTTGTCCTCCCACAGGCGGGCCATCTCACTTTTTAATTCCTGGACTGTCTCTAATATCGTAAGATTGGTGTTGCGGGCCTCCTCCCCTAACTGCACCCATATCTCTGGATTAGTTTCAGGGCCCGTTGTAGGTCCTGGACCAGTCAAAATCCTGTGTGACACACTGTCTGCTCTCCTCATAATATGTTGTTGTCTATTCTCCTGATCTTAATACAAGTGGAAACAACAAATCAACACAATAACTGTTACTCTTATTAATATATTGCTAGAGGCCACAATTTTGTAACTTGGCTCTGATACCACTTGTCATATCTCCTTAGCTTACACACACATAGATAAATACATCCATAATTTTTTTTTTACATTGTACATGAATTAAGAACAACAGGCTTGCGGTAACATAGCAATTGTACATGAAATATATATAATTAACGGACTTGAAAATAACATAGCAATACTTATGAAATTACCTTTGAGCATAAAGTTGGAGCCCTGATTTAATTTCTGAGTTAGTGGTTTACGGTGTATGTACCATAGTTATTGGCCTCATTAATCACATAGTGCATTGGGAACTACCTCCACCTTGTTTGTTATCGATCTCATTGGAAAATATGTTTATATCTGTCAAACTTCTCTATGGCGTACAACTGGCTATGCTTATCCGTATTGTTTATTTGGTTTTGGTAGTTAATCACTGCTCTGCCCTGGTACACGGCACGAGTAGTCCTGTTCTCAGCAGCTACTCCCCTGGGACTTCTCGTTGCATCAACAGAGGAGAGCTAGGGTCACAAATCTACGGTTGAGATCTTCCTGTGGTTTGAACAATCCCGCTCTCGGGGAGCTATGCCGCATTCTGCACTTTCATTTGCTTTGGCGTCTGCTCCTCCTGGCTTCTCGTAGCCTTGTTATTTTTGTTGGTCCAAGGCCTCAATTAGGTTGGGAGACCTTCTGGAGTTGGGTTATGGATTTATTTTCAGAAGGTGGAACTTGGGTAAGCGTTATGCACCTGAAATATATTGTAATTACCTCTTTACAAAAGTTTATTATTCTTTCAATACACAGGCTTTGTCACTAAGCTTGTTGTAGTGCTCTCTGTTTGCAGTATTTAACTCTAAGATGTCGAGATCCACCCGTTGCTGCTGTATGTTTGTCACCTCACAAGGCTTCATCGCTCGAGGGTTTCCAGGTAAGAAATTCCCTTCAAATGATGTCTTTACGACAGAAATTGGGTCCTTTGGTTATTTGGAGCTGAGGTTTTGGATCTTAGGCATTAGTTTGTTGCTTATTCTTTTGGATGATAGAAGTTAGTCTGGGATGTATTGTTGTATAAATTTTGAAGGTTGATAGCCATAGTAATCTAGGTACTACATACTACCCTTTAGTTGCATCGAGGGTTTTGTTTCTAGCTACAGGACCTGAACTAGGGTCGCGCTGATGTGTTGTTAATTTATTGAAGAGATTTTCCATAGCTATAAACTGTATAATTCTATTTGAATATTCCAGAAATTGGAAACCGTTTTTGGAAGTTTCCCCAGCAATGAACTTAAGAGTCACTGTTCTATTTATCAAAGCTTAATATTATTCTTCCAGTTTTCCAGTTAATGAGTTATGTTCCTCATGAAATGAGTTTATTGATTACTGCTGAATTTTTAGATTTTATAAGCTTGCTCACTATTAATTAGACAAGGTAATTTCACTTTTATTTTTGTTCAGCTAGCGTAGGTAATATTCGTTGTGTAGCCACTAATAGAGTTTTCCACTCATTTTTATTTTCTACTGGGAGTCTTAAGTGGCTTTGTATTGTCAGTCTTTTTCGACATTAGTCTTCTATGTTGAAAGTTTGTCTACATATTCTTGTTGCCGTTACTTAAATGTCTGGAATATTTGTTATCTCGCTCAGGGAGTACTTGTTACTTGGCATCGTGGGGTCTCCTTCCCGCATAGGGTTTTGGGACTCTTACAGGGTTTCAAAAATTATGAATAATTTGTTGTTGAAACGTGCTAACCAGCACAACCTAGGGTAAGTAACCCTATGTCACCTCACCGCGACGACCCTCCTTTGTTGTGTTGCTTCGACTTTTCGGAGTTTTCGCTTGGTTATCTAACTGTGGAAGAAACTTCCTCCTCAAACTCGATTACAACACTAATTGTATTTTTCTTGCTATCTTTACATTTCCTTGCTCAGAGTAATGTTTCTTGGCATGATTTTAGTTTACAGAACTTTAATTCAGTTAATGATAAGACTACTAGTCCAACTCTGCTACAATGTTAATCTACTAAACTTTTAAATATTTTTACCCAGGGTTTGCATGACCAGGGATTTAGAAACCCTATGATTTCAATATAATTAATGACTATTGTAACTATATTCTAGTGCTTGAGATGAATCCTTTGGTCCATTATACAAGTATTTCTCTAGTGTTTATTATTATCGCATGCAAGCAGACCATTGTCAATCCCATAGAGCAATTCACTGAAACTAGTTCTACTTTCTTGTTTCGTTGTGATTATATTATGATTAATTAATCTACTGTCATTATTTCAAGAATATTTTCAACATAGAGGCTATAGCTATTTTTTTTAATTTCAGTAAACAACACAAACTTTTGTTATGCATAACAGTTTAAATTCCATACCTGAATTCGAATTTTGCAAGGAAGAACTCCAATAGAAAAGATCACCTCTATTTACTGTTGCTTGTCAACCACCTGTCCATGAGATTTGTCCTTCGGGACTAAATCTTCCCCCAAGTGTGCTTCAAGACCTCTGTCTTCTACAAGTTGCTGGTACACAGTGCCTATGCTATCTTGTCATCACTAGACTTAGCAATTGTCTCCTACTGTCTGTCCTTACAGCATGGTTTTTCCTCCCCCCCACTTCATTTTCTAGGAAGCATTACACAGTTAGGGGAGGTAGTTAGGGTTTTTTCCGGCAACTGCCTTTTTCCTAACTTCCTTCCATGAGAAGTTACGACAGCTCATCCTCCAATCATTTCTCATTTTCAATCAATAAACAATATTATTTAATTCAACTAGCAATAACAATAATTATTTAATTTGTTCTTTCTGTGGTAAAATAAAATATTTACATTTTTACTAGGGGCATTACAAGAGTCCATTTTGGATGGCTTGTGGGTGGTACAAGTGAAAAAGTTAATTTTTTTTTTTTTTTTTAGTTTGTTTGTTTATGTGTACAAGACAGATATAATCAATAATGTTTAAAGAACATGTTCTTTTAAGCAAATTTTTTTATTTTGGCGCGTAAAAGTATAGTTTGGTTATGTTAATTTCTTTGCAGAGTATTGTAAAATTCTTATGCAAATTCTATGCATTAAAATATTGTAGGGATATATGTTTTTTTGAAAACCTTTGTTGCTTAGTTTATGCAGAGTAAGAGCTAAGTAACTTTGTCATTTTTTAAAATAATTTACATTAATTATTGCACATAAAAAGTTAAGTAAATATGTCTTTTTGAAAATCATTGTTGCTTAGTTTATGCAGAGTAAGAGCTAAGTAACTTTGTCATTTTCTTGAAAGAAATTACATTAATTCTTGCACATAAAAAGTTAAGTAAATATGTATTTTCTCTTAGAAATATTACATGTGAATCGTGTGTGTGAAAAGCTAAGTAGCTTTGTCATTTCTTTGGGATAAATTACACAAGATTTTTGCTAAGTATCCAAGATATCCTCTTGAGGAAAGATGCATGAGACATTAAAGTTCTCCAAGAGATTGTTATTATGTATTTTTCTTAGTAAAGAAAATATATTGCTACATGTAGATAGAGATCGTTATTATATATTTTTCTTAGTAAAGAAAATATATTGCTACATGAATATGCCTTTTATGTAAGAAAAGATGGGAGTAACCTTGCTTGTCTTGATATAACATTGAATATGATTTTTATGTAAGAAAAGATAGGATGCGTGCTCTTTTCATGTATGAAATGGTAACAAATCCAAGTTATTTTCTTGGAAGTGAATATATATTAAAAAGGGTAATTTGTGAAATATTATAATGGATGGTGAAAAATAAAAGAGAAAAGTTTATTAGATTATTTTTCTTGGAAAGTATGATTTACTTTGTTGGCATGAAAGTGCCATCAAGGGAAGACCCTGGGTTCATACATGGAGGACAAACAATGGCTTGTTGTAGTTTAGGACAACACCGACATTTTCACCTTACCCAAAGGATAAGGAGTCTCACCCGAGGCGTCCTGCAACCAAAGATAAGAATGGTTCACCATGGGGTCAAGGGTATACCAACCATCAATATGTAAGTAGCATCATACATATACTTAGGACAACAACATTCAATACAACAAAGCTACCACATACATGTAGACTTGAAATATATTTAAAATTTTAGTGGGTTCATATATCATAAGAAAATACATACATCATACTAAAAAACTAATGAGTGCCAGTATTGCAGCAAGGATGTTGCAACTCCTAGGCTACTAGCTTTACTTATCAACCTGGGGTTCATACAAACTTGGAGGTGACAATGTTGTATGCACAAGTAAAAGTGATGGTTCTGCCTGTTGTCACTGTTTAACTGGCAAGAGACCACTGGGGTTTCAAGCCATACTTCTATATAGTCAAAATAAGCTTGATTCTTTAATGCAAGAAAGGCAAATCTACTCTAAAAGAGTTACTCTACTGCAGTGATGGAAAAAGGCAACATGTAATGCTAAACCACACCATACCCTAATTAACCATTTAAGAAGTTATGCGAAGCAAATATGCTAAATCAAAAATAAACAAATGCTACTATCTAAGTTGCAGAATTGAAAAAAACATCAAACAATA
>APFE030554370.1:242239-259408 GCA_000404065.3 Pinus taeda | reverse complement strand
TTTTTCTGTTAATTCAAATTCATGGAATCGTGAGAGGCTCCGCAAACCAAAACTATTGGCCTCATTCTTACTAGACTTGTTTGCCTAAAGATGAAAAAAATGCACATTACAAACAAGCTAATGACACTAGATAGCCATAAACCGATAACCCAAGAGAACCAAAAAATTCCAAGCACCTTAAAACAATCGGTTTGCATCATTGATCAAGACGGAGAGACGAAACTGGGCCACCTTACTCATTGTTTGGAGACAAAGGAGGATGGAAAGCCTCATGGACATAAGCTTCCATATGCACCCTTCTTACTTTCAATCTCGTTAATCATTCATGGATTTGTTTTTTCCCTTTTCGCGACAAAGCCATTTTGTCCATCATCTGTCAGTATTTCTATTAGAAGTCATTCATGAACCCTATAGCTTCATTCCATTCCTCGTACCTAGCATGATTCATCTGCATCAAGAGCATTGTAATTTGCTGAAGATTCCCATCCAATGTGTCGAAGGGAGAAGGAATCTCGACCATACCCAGAGAGAGCCCTATTGTTGGTCAACCTCTTCCCCCAATTTGCGATTGGCTTCAGGGTGAACAACTCCATGGCCTCGTGGACCCCTTCCCTAGTAAGCATAAACCTGTTGACGAAGCATGGAACCAAAATATTTCTAGTCACCTTGGTTACTTAGCAAGCACCACACCCAATGTACCTCCCAAGCAGTCACAACAAGCGCAAACTCTACACTCTCCACACTAAGCTCCCAGTGAACTAGCTGAGCACCTTGTGACTCACTATTGATGACCAGAGGGAAAATAACATCCCCACAGAAACCCTCCACTCTCAAGACCTTATAGGGTGACACAAGCATGACCACCATTTAAAGACTATAGGCACACTAATATACACTATCATCACCTTGAAGTTTATCCAGTGAGCCAGGTACTAGAGACCCTATCCTCGTCATGTCATTGAGCTTCCTAGCTATGCCCCAACAAAATTCACACAACCAACCCAACAAAAGTGCATTCTAGCAAAACAAGTGTACAAACCCTTGTTTTAATTCATAATAACTGCAACTTAATAAGGTGTAGGACCGTAAAGGGAACTTCCAATTGTACACCTCTCCAAACTCATATGTCCACTACAATTTCAATGAAATGACTTGTTGGCAGTCCAACCTACTCCTTTTTATTTTGATAAAATAAAGGGCCCCTCCTAGAAATTTTCACTAATTTTGTCATTTTGATTTGATTAGTTTGATATTGGATTGATTTCTACATCTTTTCCTCTAATCATCATTTTGATTTCACTTTTGTTCATGATGTGTGTAAATGGCCCATTCTTTCAACAATTGGTGATAAAAGGTTATTTCCTTTGATTTTTATGATTAGTGAATTTATCATTGCTCCTTATAGTAAGAAAATGTTTATGTTTTTGAGTCGTTACAGAATCAGAGATTCTATAGTAGCCCTAACTGAGTTTGAAATGCTAATAGGAAATAAACTATCATGTCAGCTCTTATGTTAATCCTTTTAACTTTGTATGATATTTTGATTTAAATGTTTCAATGTTCGCATTAATGGTCATAACCTATGTTTTACACCTATATTGGTGGTGATTTGTGTTTTTTAACATTTCATTTACATTGTTTAACAATTAAATCATATCATGAATTGGATTTCAGAGATCTGTGGTTTGTGCTTTTTGAATCTTTGATTGGAGAATCCACAGTAAGAGAATTTTTACACCAACGTTTCGAATCCCAAATGGGATCCATCATCAGGGTTAAGAGAGAGATGATAAAAGAAGAGCAGGATGGAAGAAATAAATACTCAAGAGGGAATGAAAAATGAAGGAACAACACATGTCGGCAAGAAAGATTCATAATGAAACTTAATTTTACTTTAATTTTAATTTTGATTAATGGTCATGAATGTTGATTAATGGTCCATTGATTTCAAATTAAATATATGATCATGATAATTTGTTTCATGGATCCGCACTTGTGGAAAATATAGGTTTCGGGTAATGCGTTATGTTATCACACATATTCATCATCCCATATGGAATCCAAAGTCTCAATTGTCAATCTCTAGCGATGCCAATTTTCATATGGTTCATTATCCCACAACCACCATTCCTCGCTCATATCATTAGGCCAACATGGCCCTGACTTGAGCTCGTACTTGACAATTGTGAATTCATTACATAATTTTTCGAGAGGGTTCTCCCAAAAATCCTCATTCTGTCTCTTCTCTTTTTCGCCCCAAGGGCTCTGTAGCATAGGGTTTGATGGATGGTTTTTATATTTTCCCAAACCTTGTTTCACTCTATTTCTAATCTCATCCTATGACATGTCACCTATAGTGTGAACCGAGCTCATTGGGGCAGAACCTGCTAAAGAAAATGGTGAGTGTTTGGCATTGTTCCACCAAGTTGGTTGGTGGGAATTTTTATATCTATTTCAGGGACACAACAATGACATCGTGAATGCCTTTGAAGACTCTTTTAATGGGAGTAGAGCCTGTGTGGACAATCTAGAAATCAAAATTAACATTGGAATCTGTAACAACAACTTCCCACCTTCCTCCTAAAGGAAAATGTTGATCCAAGAATGTTGAAGTTTAAATATTTCCATGAAGGAAGTTGCTTACTAGTAAGGACTATCATTATCATGTTAAAGGTATTCTTGTATCGATTCTGAAGCCAAAATGGCATGAGTTGTTGCATTTAATTTATAGGTATATAACCTTCGAAGGGCGGTATATCATAGATTTTATGTATCATATCAGACTATGAATGGTTTTCTTGAGCTCATGTAAGTTTAACCTTCCTTATTATTTTTTAACATTGCAATGAAAATGGCTAGGGCTTATCAAGCCAACCACAAGAACCCTAAAAGGTCCATGTTCCACCATAGTTTAATGTTCATGTTAGTTGAACACCATTTGGCTCAAATTGTTGATGGCTGGGATTTATTTCTCATTTGTAACAATTATGATAAAACTTTACCATTTAGCCCTGTTGAGTGTTCCACTGCAACGGATCATGACCCTTCTCCTACCAATTCAACACCATCATTAGCAATGAATACCAATAGGACAACTGTGAGGCCTTTATTCAAGCACCGGGGTCACCTTTTCCATATGACAATCATGTTGCAATTTTGAGACTTTTAAATTCTCTTCATTTTAATAGAAGTGCAATAAGAGCCTCAGATTTTGAAACCCTCCACAGAGTCTCCTCGACCTGAATCTCAATCTTCCCATCCTACACAAGTATAAACAATTAGTCAAATTAAATATGGTATGATTAAAACAAAGCAAATTCAAAGGAGAATTGCTAAAGCCAAAAGGACTACGCATACAACTCCTCATATGGATATTCCCGTGGATGATTTGGAAACTAATCCTAAGTCATCACCAAAAAGAACAAGCCCCAAGCTGGGACAACTCCTCATGATCACGGTGACATGGCCAATTGTGATGATTCTTCCACCACTAGCCCTCATTTGGATAATTTAATTGCCAATATGTATTGGAAACAACAATACATTGTTATGGTCTATCGATTCAATCAACTAATCTATGAGAATAGATAGATGAGAGCATCATTCCAAGAAAAGGATAAATCTAATGAACAAATTTCATCTATTGTCAAGGGTAAAGCCCCCTCAAAGGACACCCAAATCATGATTAAGTCTCTGAATCTCAAAGTCACTATTTTTTTCATCTATGCATGTGAAGCGTTTGAGGTATATTTTGTTTCAATTTTTATTTATAATTTTAAATAAAGGACTACTATAGAATCAAAGATTCTATAGCATCCTCATTTTAGCATTATTATAAGTTTTTCTAATTTTAGTTTGCTTCTATGGTAGATCTTCCACATGTGCAAGATAGTCTTATAGAATGATTTTGGAATGAATAAACTGGAAGAGGGTGACCCCAAAGTGACATCAACTACTACAGTGTGTGGAATATCATTTTCATCTACATTCCATCTTGGAGAGCCAGCTACATACATCTGCATTCCAGTGCTTCATCAGGGTTATGACACATGTAATGATCGTTGGAAAAAGTTATTGATTTGATCTTTCAAGTCTGAATATTACGAAATTAGAGGAGTTATGATCAGACGACAAATAAACAACATTTCAGATGACCTCAAAAACTATGTGGATAAGAAGGGAAAATGATATGTAGAATAATAATACAACATTGTTTCATTGATAGTCCCCAGGTTGACAAAAATAGTAATAAATCTTGTATTAACACTCTAGTTCAAAGTGGAGGGATTCTCTAGCTCTATTGTGGCTTGAAGGGCAGTGAGAGACTATATTGTGGATGACTTAAGAAGGGGTTTCACTGCTCATTTGTTTATAAACAAAGCCAAGGTAAAATCTAATGACAATAACACCAATGTTTGCCAAGTGTTGTCATTCAGAGATAATGTTTGGAACCCCGGAGCCTTGTCCGTTATAGTGGGTATTGTCAACTTGGTATGCTCTGTTGCTTGGGTGGTGCTTATTGCACTGGAAGGAGGCAATAAAAAATGGTATCATATGCATTCCATGCCACCCTTTGAACCTAGACTGCTTGTGATATTTACAACCATCGCTATTGCTTTGGGAATGGATTACGTTGATTTGTATTTATATTTGCAAAATACAAGATCAAAAGATAAAGAATGGGGAGAAATTAGTAAAAATGATGAAGAATATGGAAGAAATATTTTGATAGTTTGTACAATGGTAGTTTTACAAATATTATGCATTGTATCAATCAGCGTAGTAGCAAGAGCTTTGGGCATAAAATCTTTTGGTAAATGGGTATATGGTGGGTTCAAGGTCTTGTGTGGTTGAAGTGGGGAATTGGCAATTATCTTTTGGTCAATATATCCCACCTGAATGTAGTGGACCATGCACATATGGAAGCACGGGGATGTACATGTACTATTTTGTGTTTGGGCTTAATGTTATATTAGTTGGAGCCTAGGCTAAGTGGGTGTTTTTTTAGAATTCCCATTGTTAAATTGTATCTTTCAAATCTGTAATTTCAAATTCCATTTACTTATAAAACATTAATAAAGTCATATGTTTTTAAGTATAATTATTTCGTATGTTTGTATCTTTGATAATAAAAAAAATTATATGTTTGTATGCTTTTTATTTTAGATTTTATGCGCATTCATAAATAAATAAATAAATAAATAATCATTGTACTTGCTTCCAATTTTGTTAGTCATATAATTTATCATTTCAACTATATTAATTTTGTTATCTAAAAATTAAATTATTATTATTATATTATTATTATTATAATATACACATTAAAATTTACTTATTTTTATTGAAGTGAAAATTAATTTTATAGTTTATAAAAAATTACAATTCAATTACAATAACACATGTCTTAGGACATGGAGGACTCGTCTATACTTATTAAAAAAAATTATGATAGATTATTTAAATGCTCCAACTTCACACGAATGATTTGATTATAAAACTATGATAGATTATTTAAATGCTCCAACTTCACACGGATGATTTGATATTTTTATGTTCATATTATTTGATGAACCAAATTTATAATAACTATTTTTTTTTTTTTTTTTAAATTCAATTTTATCAAAGATAAAAATCTATTTATTCTCATGTTTATCACATATTTTAGTGGAAATTGTTTATATCTAATTTTTTAAGAGGAGAAAATATTGTAAATATGTAAATACAAAATAAGAACATGAAGAGTCCTTGAAATATGAATTCCAACGGTCTTCCTCTCCTATGTATATATTAATAGCAGTCATAACCTCAACAGCAGTTTGGGTAAGATTGCCAAGCCTACCCTTGCATCTCTAGAATCTCTCCTCGCTAAAAGCCATTGGAAATGTAATTGGGAAATTTTACTGCAGGTGCCCAAAAACAAAGAAATATGCTAGAACCACCTATGCACGCATCTGTGTGGAAATGGACTTCAGCGTCAGATTCCCAGCTGAAATAAACCTAACAAGTAAAGACTATGTGTGGAACTAGAAACTTGATTATGAAAGTGTCCTATTCAAATGTCGATCATGCTTTGAGATGGGCCATCTAGCCAAAAATTTCCCAAAAGCCTCCCAGAAAAATTCTGCTAGAAAAAACCACCACAGATCTACATGGTGGGAAGGAGCACAAAAAGAACACTACACTGTCATCAAAGAAGAATACTCTAGAGAAAACTCTGAATCAAAAGAAAGAAATAATTCTCAAGACAAGCAGGGAGAAAGCTCCGCCCAACAACAACAAAGTGAATTCGACAACCCCTCAAGCATCAACAGTGATGAGGATTCGAATACCGCACAAAATAAATCTTCATTTAACAGCAAAGCAGATCTCCTAGACCAAACTTCTTCTCCATCTATCTTTAAGAGGACAAACACAATAGATCGTGAAGCTAAGACACCAATGTCCCAAGAACCAGAAGAGACGAAGGAGATGCAAGATACAGGAAGTTGGAAGACTGCAAAGAAAAAAAAGAAAGCTACAACATCAATCTCGCCAAGAAAGACGAGGAGCCAGACAATTCAAAACTAAGAAAATTATAGGTCCGATAGACCAATTTGGTCTCAGTGGACGTTAACCACTATCATCATCATCATCATCATCAATAGCTCTTTTTAATAGAATTCAATTCATGGAGTTACCAAAATACCTTGCTTGATAGAAATGAAAAAAGATATGAGATAATATACATGAGTAATTTTCAATAGATTCATTATTATTTTAATTTGATTATAATTATATTTTTCATTATATTTGTAATATATTATTATTTTATTTTAAAGGTATTGTTAATTTTATTATTTTTAATTTAATCATAAAAAAATTAGTTAGATTTATATTTTTTAACTTATTTATAATCAATTAATTTTAATTACAATATTCTTTTTAAGTCAACTTTTTTCTGTTAATTCAAATTCATGGAATCATGAGGCTCCACAAACCAAAAATTTTGGCCTCATTCCTACCTGACTTGTTGGCCTAAAGATAAAAAAAACCACATTACAAACAAGCTAATGACACTAGATAGCCATAAATCGATAAACCAAGAGGACCAAAAAATTCCAAGCACCTTAAAACCACTGATTTGCATCATTGATCAAGATGAAGAGATGAAACTGGGCCACCTTACTCATTGTTTGGAGATAGAAGGGGGTGGAAAGCCTCATGGGCATGGGCTTCCATATACTCCCTTCTTACTTTCAATCTCGTTAATTTTTCATGGATTATTTTTCCCTCTCCGCAACAAATCCTTTTTTTCCATCATCTGCCAATGGTTCTATCTGAATTCATTCATCAACCCTATAGCTTCATTCTTTTCCTCATGCCTGGATCGATCCATCTGCTTCAAGAGAATTGTAGTTTGTTAAAATGTTCATCTAATGTGTCGAAGGGAGAAGGAATATTGACTCTACCTGGAGAGAGCCCTTCTGTTTGGTCAACCTCTTCCCCCAAGTTGTGATTGGCTTCAGGGTGAGCAACTCTATTGCCTCGTGGACCCCCTCCCCAATTAACATAACCCTGCTGATGAAGTGTGCAACCCATGTATTCCCAGTCACCTTGGCTACTTAGCAACCACCACATCTAATGCATCTCCCAAGTAATCAAAACAAGCACAACCTATCCACTCTCGACACTAAGCTCCTACCGAACCATTGAGCACCTTGTGACTCACTATTCATGACCAAACGGAAAATAACATCCCCACAAAAACCCTCCACTCTCGAGACCTCGTAGGGTGACACAAGCATGACCATCATATAAACACTATAATAACAATAATATCCACTATTTTTACCCTAAATTTTATCTAGTGAGCCAACTACCAAAGACCCTATCCTCATCCTGTCAATGAGCTTCCTAGCTATGCCCTAACAAAATTCCCACAACCAACCCAACAAAAGTTGTTAGTCCCCTATACTACTAGTGTAACCCCTTATTATTATTAGTACAACCCACCTATTATATTGATGTACCCATGCAGTGCCCATATTGTTACTATTGTGCCCCATAGAAGCCCACTATTATTATTATTGTGCCCTTACATTTTATTGTTATGTCGGCTCTGATTATGTTATGACCCCTTAGACTCCTATATATCTAAAGGAGGTCTTTTCATTTGTATCATCCAAGAATTGTTCATTTATGTAATGTAAAGGAGGTTGCCCCCTCGAAGAGGCTGAATTCTAAGGCGTTGATCTATCTTTTCTATCTTTTCTTGAGTTGGTTCATAAAAAAAAGTGCATTCCCAAAAAAAAAAGTGTACAAACCTTGTTTTAATTCATAATAATTATAACTTACTAAGGTGCAAGAGCAGAAAGGGAACTTCCAATTTTCCACCTCTCCAAATTCATCGATACATTACAATTTCAATGAAACGACTTGTTGGCAGTCCAACCTAATCCCTTTTATTTTGATAAAATAAAGGGCCCCTCCGAGAAATTATTACTAATTTTTTCATTTTGATTTGATTGGTTTGATATTGGATGGATTTCTGCATCTTTTCCTCTAATCATCATTTTGATTTCACTTTTGTTCATGATGTGTGTAACATTATATGGCCCATTGTTTCATCCATCGGTGATAAAATTGTTGAATAAAAGTGTAACTAGGTTCTGTATTCATCAATGTAATTTTGATCTTTGTACTTGTCAAGAAAAATAAATATTATTTTTATAAATTATATGAACCAGTTTCTTTCTCATTCCATAGGTATGAAATTCAAAGAGTCAAAGACATGTGTAAAGAGCTCTTCTTGAGCATATATGTAATGTATATGAGTCAACCTAGTGTCTATAACAACCCTCCAAGACAAGCACAATCCTCTTGAAGAAGGCAACAAGCAAAATGATGAAAAATGAAGTCATGTCGGCCTCAAATTGATTAAATAACTAAAGGACATTCATTTCGGCTCAATAAAAAGATACAACGCTTCATTGACATGTCAACTTATTTATGATAGGCAAACCACTATATATACCTAGCTAGGGTCACCACAGAAGGAAACAATTTCGGACATCTTTGTAATTTTGTATGGGTGCAGGAATGAAATTTTGTGTGGGTGCAGGATTGTAATTATGTATGGGTGCATGACTGTAATTCGAATGGGTTCAGGACTAAATTTTAGATGGGCACAGGACTGTATATTCAGATGGGTGGCTGTGATAACAAGGATCTTGGTGATCCCACAGTATCACACTCTATCTCGACATTCATCCTAGACACAATTATGATCTCGGTATAGTCATGATCCTGATGGAGACAAAATTACAGGTGAAGATCTTAGTAAAGGTGCGGCAATGGTGCAACAACAATGATCTCGTTGTTATGATGAATATCTCAATGAAGGTACAATAATGATTACCTCAGTGAGGGAGTAGTGATGATGATCTCAATAGTGACAAAGAAGAGGATTGTTTTCTTGGTCTTGGAGTGGCCTAGTAGGTTAAGGATCATGGTCTTGGTGTTCATCAATTGGAATCTCTATAAGAAGAATTACATGCAGGTTTTCCTCTCCAAGAGGGAGAGGTTTTGGCCCTAGCAGAATGCCAACTTCTTGAGTTCTTGTCTCTTTGTTTTTGGTAGAAGTTTGATGAAGTAAACACACACACTAATAATAAGAAGAAAATCAAGCTAAGATAAATTTTGAAAGCAATTCACAAATTGTTATCAAGTCTAGAAGAATCTTACTAATGCTACCCTAGAGTCTTAAACACGGTATCAAAGCTAAGGTGCTAAAGTCAAAGGAAGGGCAGCTAAACAAGACATTCAAGGATCAATCTACAACAACAGTATACAATGTCACAGTCCTGAATTACAGTCTCTATAAATTTCATGACCTATACTCGAATTCTTCCCACATTCTCAGCCTCAGAAAAAACAGACAAAATATGCAAATGATCACAACCAGAAGACTCGATTAGGAGAGCTCATGCAATATTTTAGTTCGGATATACACAGCCAAATGACATTTATTTTACAAGTTCCATTCTACCCATAGTGTTGGTGCCACTATATGAAGATGTCAACCTCAGATTGAATCCTTTCTATAAAAGGAACAGTCTTGACATCTTGGATTCTTAGATATTTATGGTATATATTCAAGGGCATATATATAGAAGTTTGTAGAAATAGTACTCAATATAAAATGAAGAAGTCCTATGATACAAAATTATAACTAATGGGTCTCTATACATCATGGGAAGTGACCTCAATACTCTATGATTCTACACAATGCTATATACTACAAGGTTCCATGGTCTACTTATGTGATAGAAATGCAGTGGCATCCCAAGTACATCAACAAATTTTCAGATGTATAAGTCTAAGTAACTCGAAGGCAAAGAAGTAAATCTTCCTATCAGTACAATAATAATATCATCTAGAGGAAGCATCAATGCATCTGCTTCAACCACTTCCAACATGGTCAAGGTGAATATTTCATCTTCACATGATAAGTAAATATATTTTCATTCTATAATTTGGTTAAATGATTTCATGATTGCAAGGACATATATAGGTTGAATGGTTGTAGTACTGTAATTTCGTATGGGTGCAAGACTATAATTTTGTATGGGTGCAGGATTGTAATTTTGTATGGGTGAAGGATTGTAATTTCGGATGGGTGCAGGACTCAATTTTGGATGGGTACAAGACTGTAAATTCGGATGAATGGCAGTGACGACAAAGATCTTGTTGATCCCACAGTATCACACTCTATCTCGACATTCATCTTGGACACAATTATGATCTTGGTATAGCCATGATATCGATGGAGAGAAAATTACAAGGTGAAGATCTCAGTAAAGGTGTGGCAATGGTGCAGTAGTGATGATCTCATTGTTATGATGAATATCTCAATGAAGGTATAGTAATGATGACCTTAGTGAAGCAGCAGTGATGATGATCTCAGTAGTGACAAAGAATAGGATTGGTGTCTTGTTCTTGGAGTGGCCTAATAGGTCAAGGGTCATGGTCTTGGTGTTTGTCAATTGGAATCTCTATAAGAAGAATTACGTGTGGGTTTTATTCTCCAAGAGGGAGGGGTTTTGGCCCAGGAAGAATGCCAATTTCTTGAGTTCTTTTCTCTTTGTTTTTGGTAGCAGTTTGATGAAGTAAACACACACACTAATAATAAGAAGAAGATCAAGCTAAGATAAATTGTAAAAGCACTTCAAAAATTGTTATCGAGTCTAGAAGAATCTTACTAGTGCTAACAACCCTAGATTCTTCAACAAAAAGCTTATTTCCTTTGATCGTTATGATTAGTGAATTTATCATTGCTCCTCATAGCAAGAAAATTTTGAAGTTTATGATTCCTTACAGAATCAGATTCTAGAGTAGCCCTAATTGATTTTGAAATGCTAATAGGATATAAACTATCATGTCAACTCTTATGTTAATCCTTTTATCTCTGTAAGATGTTTTGATTTAAATATTTCAATGTTTAAATTAATGGTCATAACCTAAGGTTTACACCCTATATTGGTGGTGCTTTGTGTTTTTTAACATTTCATTTACATTATTTAACATTTAAATCATATTATGTCTGTCGATTAATTTTCCATTGATTTTGTATTAAATATATGATCGTGGTGATTTGTTTCATGGATCTGTGTTAGCCTTATCCATCCATTCACCATTCATATACACCATATTTTGACTAATTTATGCATATTCAGGTATATAAATTATTTTTTGCAATTTTTAGATGTTTTTACAAAAATTGGATTTTATGTGCATTTTTGGACATGACTAGAAATTCTCATAATGGCTTCATTGATGTCATACTTGTAGGAACCTGAGCACGAGATGAGCACATTTCTAGAAAGCTTGGGAACTAAGAATGGATGTATTCCTATTGGTTCAATCAAACCGAGCTTAAACAAGTCTGGTCAAAGTTGGTCAAATAGGACCAGTCATTCAGGAAATCCATAGGAAATAGGCCAAATTTAGGATTTTATGGGATTTTCCAAATTTTGAGTGATTGGATGGATGAGCTCGACCTGGATAGATAGGATAAGGATAGACATAGATGTTAGAGACATTTTAGTTCAGTTTGTTTAATATTTCTCTATTTAAGCCAAAACATTGAAGGCATGAATATGTAAATTTGTATACTTTCATATATAGACTTCTAAATATTGTGAGTTAATTTGAGGAACCAGTTCTATCTTATTTTTTTTGTTCAATGTTGTGGATGATTGACTAAGTTTTCAATAGCTGATAATCTCTTCAAGTGTGCAAGGCAAGGGTGGAGAGCCCCAACACCAAGCTAAGTACACTTCATGGTTAATTTAGCTTAATTTTCATAAACTAGTTTTGCTTCAGATTTGTTCATTTAATTAGGTGTACGATGATTTATTATGTCTGATGATGAATCTTGGTTTATTTCTAATTTACATGTGAAGGGACAAACTAGTGTTTAAGTTAAACTCTCATTCTATCTGATCAGAGATTAGAAACTAGAATTCATCTTTCTTTATTTTTAGTGATTTTCTAAATTTCCAGTTTTCTAACAATGGAATTAATGATGAATGAATTTGTAATGAAGAACAACAAGGATCTCCTTAGTTATGAGCCTCTTCTATTATTCTTTTATGCATCTTGAGCTATTGTTCATTAGTGGTTTTTTCATTTCTGTTCATGAAGTAGTATTGTAGAAGAAGGTCAATCTGGTTCTCCTAAGTTAGGAGCCACTTCTCCTCCTTATTACATATTGAATTAGAAATTACTTAATTTAATTTTATATTTGTAATATGCACTTCTAATTAGTTTATAATTGCATTTCCTTCAGTTTCCATAACTTATCTTCTAAAGCTGATTATAGTTGATATCCATATATTTTGGACATGCTTCTAAGTTCTACAAACCTAGATTAATATTTAAAATACTTGTGTAAATTTAATCAATAAATTGACCCAACGTTTTGGCATCGTTGTCAAGGAAGCATTCATCAACATAGTTAACTATAAAATAAAAACAAAATATAAAAAATAAAAACACAACAAAACCAACCAAAATTTAGTTTTCTTTTAGTTATGTTTCTTTATGCCTAGAGATAGAGACCAGAAAGGTAGATTCATTAAGAAAAAGCCCCCAAAAATTCAACCATCCATAGAGGCAGGACCATCAGGACTAACTACATCGATTGCTGGTAAACCAACTCTAGAGGAATTAGAAGAGAAACAAAGATTAGGACAAAGATTGACTTTAATTGAACGAAAAACCTTGTTAGCCTTGGAGGTAAAAAGAAAACAAACCCCAAAAGGAACACCAACTGTAGAAAAACAAAAGGAAACAATGAAGATTGTTAAACAATTAGATCAACCGATTCTTAAACCAATAGATCAACCTATTTTTGAAACAAACAACAAGTTGAATCTCAAATTGCTATAGGAATAGTTGAAACTATGAAAGAAGAAGGGAAATGATCTACTATCCTCACTCCAAAACAAAGAATTCAATATGAAAGACAACAGAAAGAATGGCAAAGATAAAGGGAGGAAGAGGCAAGGAGAGAAGCTGAAATAAAAAGAAAAGAAGAGAGAAAAATAGATTATGATAATAAAAGACTACATGGTAACGAACAAGATAATGATTAGGAAGCTACTTTTGGCTTTCCAATATTAGATACAACCAAAATATTAGGAGAAGAAGTGAAAATGAAAAACATTCCGCCTTCTATGTTGCCCAATTTTTATGGAATGTCAACAGAAGATCCTGACTCATTTATGTTCGAATTTGATATTTTATGTTGAACTTATGGATACACAAATGACACACAAAAACTTCGTCTCTTTCATACTACTTTGAAAGAAACAACGTTAGAATGGTTTATGGGTTTAGAAGAACATACAATTACTTCTTGGGATGACATGAAGAAAATATTTCTTAAAAATTATCAAGCCTATTGCAAGCCTAGAGACTCGAAAGAGGATGTTTCTAGAATGACGCAACAAGGAGATGAAAGTTTAGAAGACTATTTGGAATGATTTCTCTACAATCTTCAAAAATTTAAACAACCATCTCTGAATCCTGATACCATCCGTACAATCTTTCTGAAAGGTATAAGAGATGAATACCTTGACATTCTTAATGTAATGGGACAGGGATATATTTCAAACTTGCCATTTGATGAAATTGCAGAACTATGTCAAAAATATTCTAGAGGATGATCAAAGAATGGAAGGAGAGATATTGCTTCAAAATCTTCAAAGTCAGTAGCAGGAGGAGTAACAAGAGCAGAAATAGGGAGTTTGCTAGAAAAATTTAAAACTGATCTTTAAGCACTTTAGGGACACAAGTTGATGTTTTGAAAGCTAACAAAAAGAAAGAAGAACAAGATCAAAACTTAGCAATATTTTGTCCTAAGTGTAGGAAGAAACATCCATTAAGAGAATGCCCTTTGGATAGTATTCAGGTATGTGGCATTTGCACAGAAAACCATTCAACAAAAAACTTTTTAAAGTTGAAATAATTGCAAATGAATCCAATGGAAGAAGTACAAGGGGCAGATTCTCTTTACCATATGGCACCAAGAAGACCTTGGCAGCCAAGGATTCCTCAACAATTCCCTCAACAAAACTATCAATATCCTCCTCAAAATTCATGGAATACCCCAATGTCATGGCAGGCTTGGCCTCCACAATAATACCAGAACCAACCTACACAAGGTTGGATTGGATATAGTTATGGAAACCAACGACCTCAACAAATGTATCCTCAACAATACCAATAACAATACCAACAACAATATCAACAGCCATATCAATAATCATTTTCATTTCAATAGCAACAGTTCCAACAACATTCACAACCCATGATATTTCCACAACAAAATCCTGCACCATTACTAACTCAACCTCAGCAGCTTCAGCTTCCTTCGAACCAACCCCCACCTAGACCAACTTAACTACCATCTCAGCTAGTAGCAAATATGAGTAACAAAATGGACAAACTAGCATACAATGTGGAAGAAGCAACATACTTTCCAACATACTCTATTCTTCCCATAAATGATGTCCATTTAAGGTCTGGGAAAGTATTACATAAAAATTCTCCTCCGATCATAGAAGAACCAACTGAACAAGGAGAACAAGTTGGAACATCTCATTCAAAAAATCAAAATCAGAAAGGAAAAACTATAATGAATCAAACACCACCCTATCCAGAGAGGTTAGTATAGTAGAGAATTCAAATGTCTCTTCCTGAATTTGAGATTTTGGATGAATTGAAAAATGCTTATGTCAAAATTCTTTGTTGCAAGAAATAAAAGATATTCCAATTTATGCAAAAATAATAAAGGAGTTATGCATCAAGAAAATTGGCAAAAGGAAAAAGGATCCTACTACAATCCAGGTCATTGGCAAACTAGCTAGTCTCATGTCTACAAAAACAATAGTTGGAAAATATATTGACCTTGGTATCCCTATGGTTACTATTTCAATTAATAATTTTTCAGTTCCAAACACTTTAATATATTTGGGAGCAGCTATAAATGTTATGACTACAGAGACTATGTATCATTTGAATTTAAACAACATTAAATCTATTACTACAATTTTAGAGCTTGCAAACAGATCTAAAGTTGTACCAAAAGGAATGCTAGAAGATATCATTGTCTCTCTGGATTCATGGGAGTATCCCATAGACTTCTTCATTTTGCAGCCAAAAACAAATTTAGGAGGCCATCCTCTAATTTTAGGTAAACCATGGTTAGCCATTGTAAATACCTTAATTGGATGCAGATCGCGAAGTATGATTATTGCACATGGGGATGAAAGGAAACATATCACATTCTATTCTCCAGCACAATCACCTTCTTTATTATCATGGCTTGAAGGACAATAACAATAGGAAACTAATTATGTTCTTAGTATTAATCAAGTCTTTGACTTTAGAGAAGAAGAAGAGAATGAGGATCTATTAGACCTTTTCATCTTAGAACCAAATATTTCAGAGCAGCTTAGAATAACACAGTATGAAGTTGCAAGTAATCTTTTGAATTACTATTTTGAGGAAAATTGCACAATTCAATCATTGCAAGATTCATTTAGAAATTTTTTTCCTATTAACTGAATTACCAATTCAAAAAGCAAAATCATTAAGATTTATCCTAGAAAGAATTTGAATATTGGTAATAAGTTACAATCATCACAAGAACAAGAGGTAATAGCATTGTTATAGAAATACTCAAAAGATTTTTCCTAGGATTACACATACATACATGGGATTCATCCAAAAATATGTATCCACCACATCTACACTAATGATCATATCAAACTAGTAAAACAGCCTCAAAGAAGAATGAATCCCATGATGAAGGAAATAGTGAAAGAAGAATTGCAGAAACTATTACAAGTTGGATTCATCTATCCTATTTCCGATAGTCAATGGGTTTCTCCCTTAGTTGTAGTGCCAAATAAAAATGGGAAGTGGAGAATATGTGTAGACTAGAGGGAATTGAACAAAGCCACATTAAAAGATCATTTCTCGCTACCATTTATTGACCAAGTACTATATTCACTAGCTGGGAAGAAGTTATCTTCTTTTCTAGATAGATTTAGTGGATATAATTAGATCAGGATAGCATTGGATTTACTTGCCCATGGAGAACATATGCATATAATTGTTTTCCTTTTGTTTTATGTAATGCACCTCCTACTTTTCAAAGATCAGCCCTTGAAATCTTTTTTGATTTAATCCATGAATGTGTAGAAGTTTATATGGATGATTTCACTGTATATGGAAACACATTTGATGATTTTTTAAAAAATCTTGAGAAATTTATGAAAATATGCATAGAGACAAATATATCCCTAAGCAATGAAAAATGCTTCATGATGTTAAAAAAGGGATAGTGTTGGGACACAATATTTCTTCACCAAGAATTAAGGTGGATCCAGCAAAAATACAAGTCATTGTGAATTTAATGCCACCTACAACTCAAAAAGAAGTAAGAAGTTTCTTGGGTTATGCAAGCCACTATAGGAGATTTATTGAAAATTTCAGTAAAATAACTCTGCCTCTATTCAAGTTACTTGCAAAGAATGTTGAATTCCAATGGACAAATAATTGTCAAAATGCATTTCAATTATTAAAAGAAAAATTGTCAGTTGCCCCTATTCTTCGAGG
>APFE030554370.1:220297-237333 GCA_000404065.3 Pinus taeda | reverse complement strand
CATTAAACATAGGAGTTGTCGCTAACTTGTTTGTGATACATTCTGAGTGTGATAACTCATTCCATGTACGTAAGTATATCGTAGCTTGTTGACATACCTTTGGGTATATAGGGCAGTGTTATAATACGTAAAGTATAAAGGAATGATCTCATTGTGCGGTTTCACATTAGACAACGTTAACATGGATTGGGCCTCCACATACTTTTGGGTATATATGGGAGGACTACATTATGTTGTTATCCATCCTTAGGTAACCGAGTCAGCCACCTTGTACACTATGATACACCGAACACAAAATTTGGGGAGATTGCCTACACATATGTTAAGTCCTTGGTTTACTGAGGCAGTGTATTATAGTTCACAGTTGCTTGGTAATCCTTTTGCCTAGATTATCCCTCTTTTGTTTTGTTATGTTATTTTTATTAAAGTAAAATTAATTTATAGCGGATAATCCTCCACGCTCACTCCTTAGTTGATCTTAGGTTGAGACATATGGCAACAACTCTGGAGTCCACCAATAAAGGAAATCCTTTTGATGTGAATCCTAGTCCTTTTCCTCCTTTCAAAAATATTGGTGTTCCTAATATGGCTACATTGCCCCTTCAGGGATTTACCATTGGCTTGCAGTATGGTTTTTTCAACCTCCTTGGTTCAAAATGTCATGATCTCTCCGCAATCGAGTACTCCACCAACTGGACAAAATCAACCTCCAATTGATCCTAAAGTTGACCCTTTGCCTTCTTCCTCGGTTTTTTCTTCCTCCCCTTCTTCCTCTTCGCCCAATGAAAGTATTGGCACTACTAACCAGGTGGCTAAGAAGAAGAAGAAAGGGAAGAAGAAGAAGAAGAAGAAAATTCAGAAAGGGGGGAACTAAGCAACCATTGCTTCGAATGCAACTTTTGATGAGAAACCATCCGATAAGCCTCACAAACTTCGATATCCTTGCAAACTTTGTACGGGAGACCATCTTGTTCAAAATTGTTCTAGTATTCCTCAGATCTTAGAAGAATGGTCTTCTCATTCAAATCATCCTGTGTCATCAACTTCTGGAGATCATGCTGGTGACACACCATCAACTAGTGGTAGTAAATTTCATGGAAGGAAGGGTAAAATTAAGTTTCCCTATAAGTTATGTGAAGGGAATCACCCCATTAACCTTTGTCCCTATAAGGATGAAGCCAAAAAAGTGTTGGATAACTGTCCTACTTCTTCGCATCGACTTCCATCTGGTTATAGGAGACTCTCCCTTAATCCTTCACTAGTTGATGAATTGAAAGACCCAAATCAACTGTCAGTCAAACCCACTCTCTCTGAATGTGAATCCCGTGAGTCTATACCTGATGAATTACAGGTCAAGAAAACAGTTGACCCAATTTCACCTTTTGTTAATTGTACCTTTCCCATAGAGAGTGAGCATGATACCACTCAGGTTCTTTTTGTTTCTTTAGATTCCAATGAGCTTAGAGGCAACGCTCTTGTTCCATCAGGATAGGAGGAAAATCCTCCCATTCTTGTTACTGAAGGGGGTAGTTCTCCCATTCTTATGGTACCCCCTCCAAGTAGTCTAGTCACTTCCTTTGATTGGAATCGACTGGCAAGATATTGTCTTCCTTCTTATGTTCCTTTCCATATCACAGTATAAGTTTGTAATATGATTGTACCTGACACTATTATAGATGAAGGCGCATCTGTGAGTATCCTTTCCTCCACTGCTTGGCAAGTGCTTGGTCCGTCGCCACTTGTACCTGTTACCTAGAATCTATTGGCTTTTAATAGAGGAACCAATCAAACATTAGGTATCCTTCCTCAGTTGCCTATTACTTTGGGAGGAAAAAATGTTTATCTCAATGTGATGGTAGTCCCAGGCCCTTTAGATTACAATTTACTTCTTGGGTGCGACTATTTTTATGACATGGGACCAATTGTTTCAACACTCTTTCGAGTGATGTGTTTCCCACATGAAGGCAAAATTATCACCGTTGACCAGCTTTCATTTCCCGGTTCGAACTTGGCTTCCAGTCAACCATCTTCCCTAAATGGTCCTTTTGTCCCAATGGTATCTTCCCTGCCATGGGTAAATTATGTGGCAACCCGTTCCATGCCTACATCAACTAACGATCAATTCTATGATGCTGTACATTACGTACTGGGGGCATTGGAACTAGATCTCTCTAATGGATTCTTTGCTACATATCCCTTCTAGAGAATTGTTGTCCCATCTGATGAGAACCTCTTGGAATTCATGACATCTTACGGGTTGTGATCAAGGAATATGAGGATAGTTCCTTGTCTTGTGTCAAGCTCATTAAAAAATGAAACAAGGAATATGAGCATAGTTCCTAGCCTTGTGTCAAGCTCGTTAAAAAATGAAACAAGGAATATGAGGATAGTTCTTTTATTGTGTCAACCTCATTAAAAAAAAATGAAACAAGTCTAGAGCATAGCTCCTTGTCACATGTCATGCTTGTTAAAAAATGAAACAAGGAATGTGAGCATAGTTCCTTGTCTTGCGTCAAGCTCATTAAAAAATGAAACAAAGGGTATGAGCATAGTTCCATGTCTTGTGTTAAGGTTGTTAAAAAATGAAACAAGTAATATGAGGATAGTTTTTTTTACTGTGTCAACCTCATTAAAAAATGAAACAAGTCCCATGAGCATAGTTCCTTGACTTGTGTCAAGCTCATTAAAAAATGAAACAAGGAATATGACGATAGTTTCGTGTCTTGTGTCAAGCTCATTAAGAAATGAAACAAGGTCCCCTAGAGCAAAGTTCCAAGTCAAGTATTTGATTAGATCTTGTAAAATCCTAGTCGAGTCTTTCACTTGAGCTCATAAATGAACCTTCATTCCATCCACCTGATAGCCACGAGTAGTCTACTTAGGTGAATGTAATGAAGCTTGGGGGGCATGCATCTAGAATCGAGTCATCATGCTGGGGGCATGTAAACCAATTCCAAGCATATTTTTTCACTTCAAGCTTGTGTAAAAATGAAACTGAATTCAAGCATAGTTTTTCGTTTCAAGCTTGTGTAAAAATGAAACTGAATTCAAGCATAGTTTTTCATTTCAAGCTTGTGTAAAAATGAAATTGAATTCAAGCATAGTTTTTCGTTTCAAGCTTGAGTAGACATGAAACTGAATCTAAGCATAGTTCCCTATGGTTCAAGTTTATGTAAAAATGAAACCATCTCCATTATAACCATTGTGATTTCCATTCTATCAGCCTCTTTCATCATATGAGCCTTGGTTTTTCTCCTTCCATCGTCACTATTTGCTTGGTCGATCATACGCTTTCACTTGGTTGTTTTACCATTTTTTAGGAACAGTTGCAATGAGTGGTCTTATTAGCCAGCTTCTTCACATAAATCAACTTGTTTTGAGAAGTTCCAACATCACTAGAACTAGTTTCTATCCTAGACACCACTCGTTCCTCAAAGTGGAGTCCTCTTTAAGATCTTTCCAGACTCTCGAAATATGAAAAGATTGACAAGCACTTGTCCTTTTCAGCTCGTTAACGGATTGGAAATGACATCTACTCAATATAAGTTTAACCCTTTTCTGGACTAAGATAGATTACTTACGAAAAAGGAATACATTGATCGAACATGGTCAATAGGTTCTCTATTGTATTATTTTACCCTTTTTTTGGACTTGAGAGACAAATTTATGAAAAATAACTTGTGGAGTTTTTCTTTTGTCCCTTTTCAAACTCTCTAAACATGAAAAGGACCGAGTTATCATTGTCGTTGGTCTTGTTAAAACATCAAATAGCGATAAACTTGTCCATCATGACAAGACCGAGTTTCACCTTTGCTAGACTCGTTAGAACATCACATAGATATGGATTCACCTGAAGGGTGGAATTATACAACAAGCATATGTTATCCTCCTCAAGATTGATAAAAATAAAGAGGTACTGATTAGAAATGACTGGGGAAATGGGAAAAGGTGTAAACTACTTTATGGTAGCAGGTCACTCTTGAACATGACACTTTCACTTCATCACTGTGACTATTTGGGTTGGGTAATCTTGTTGATTGTCATCATACCTTGGTCTATCAGACCATCCATTACTTTGTTTTTGGGTCAATGCTACCAATCCATTCAGTGTTGCCGACATGTTCAAGAGAAGTCACTCAATTAAAATTCATCATTTACAATACTCATAAACCTTCATTTTCATGATCCTCATTCTTAAACCTTGTGTCATCAGTCACATTCTGTCTCCAAAATCATTACACTCATTTCATGTCATTGATGTGAGATACATCAAGGCCCTCCTATGATGAGTCACTTCTTGTCAACATCAGCACATTATCCAAGAGGTTGACTTAGAAGCACCCTTCCAGTACCTTGAGGCTTGCATACATCAATGGTAAGTTTCTCACTTCTAGCGATAGGTTGACATCAGTGGCCTTCGACCGAAAGACTTTGTATGGTGTTCAACATTTAAAACATCCATTCACACCATGCAGAATGTACTACAGTGCCTTGAGGATCATTATCATTATCGGTGATTTCTCTCGCGTCTGTTAACGACTTACATCATTGGCTGGTAATCAGACGATGTCTTCCCATGTTCGAATTCATATCACATATTCACATGGCTAGACTCATACTTGAGAGAATGATTGAACTAGATAGAAGACCTCGGATCTAGTTTCATTCATCCTGGATGCGATTTTAAGAAATGTACCAAATCATCTATACATTGGCTTTACATTGATGGTCATCTGATCATGGGTCTATATCTGTAGACGACTATCTATGTACTTGTAATGAAAGTTTATATACTAAGCATTGGTATGCCTTCCCTCATAAATTCATGAGAAAAAATCAAAATATCATGATATTGTGTATTGTAATTGATGCAGGTCACCATCCGCTTCAGAACCTCCTCATCACATCATAAACCATATCACTCGAAATTGAAATTTTTTGACTTCATGCTTTAGGGGGCAGTTGTTACAGATCCATTTGGGCACATCACTCCCATCATTTAGATAAGTACTTTTGGGGCTCATTAAACCCTAATTCAGTTGCTACATGCCCTAGATAAGTCATCACTTTGAATGCCTCCTTCCCTGAGAGTTTCTTGGCCCGAAGCCCTCCAGAAATGCCTCCTTGAGGGACCAACGCAGCCTTGGTCAGGGGTAAGTGCGCTTCAGTGTAGGTAGAGCCATGTCAGGGTGCTTTCCAGAGCACTTAGGCCCACTTTGACCTGCATTGGGCGAGATTGAGCAAAATCATCATAGGGTACTGGGAATATACTTATCTTCTAGAGCCATCTAGAAGATGCCCACACTTATCATCTCCTATGAGCTCGAAATTGGATAGGGAATGAGTTAAGCAACCTCCTATCCTCTCATCCGTTCCTCCATGGAAACTAACTCTAGGTTTGGAAGGCCATTTAATGCCCTCATTTATGACCAAACTACCATCAATTTCCTATAAATTGAGCACTCATCTAAGTGATCACGGGATGGACTTTGAGAATTTGTAAGGAGATACTGTTGGTGTGAGGTTTGAGATTGTAAGCAAGTATTGTTATGCTATCAATGTGTTGTTCTTTTGATGTGATGTTGGTTGGAACCCAAGCTGGAAGAGTGAAAATGAATCATACTTCATGGTTGTAATTCTTCCTTCTACTTAATAAATTTGTTTACACCTTTTCCCATAATCTTGTCTTTATGTGTGATGATTATATGTGCAAATGCTTTCGATTCTATTTTCTTATAGTAGATAGATCTCTTGCTTTGATTGGTTTTTGTCCTCTGTTTATGATTGCAGGTACTTGTTGAGCGGATTAAGTTCGAGAAGGAGCGATGGGAGCCAAACAAAGGAGACAAAGGGAAAGCAAAAGATAACAAGTAGCTCCCTTGTCTTATTTATCTTCTATAGAAAAAGGTTAAGCATTTTAAATTTGTTGTTCTAGGTGTAGCTACCCACCTAGGGAAATTTTGTTTATCCGTAGATGCAAAATTCCACATAACAAGGCATATACACCGTGGAGGAATGGAAGAAGGTGAAAACAATGTCAAGTGGATACATGGCAGCCAAAGGTGCGTAGTCAGAGTATGTGATGGAATGTAGAAACAATCAAATGCCTTCAAACAAACACACAAATTCTTTCAAACACTGTAAACTATTGTTATTTGCTCATTGTGTAAACGCAAGCTCTGTATTAAATGTTTTTTTTCCACCATCATAGCCAAATTTCGCTTAGGTAGAGGTGCAGAACATTGTGCATTCATGCGCACACATACAAAACTCTTGTGGAAGGAGAAATAAGTTTCAAAACAAAAACAAAGAAGAGAGAGGGTTGCGTAAAGCAAGAACCCTGAACAGAGGAAGTAACGCAAAATATATAGGCTGATGTGGAAAAAAGAAGGCATCGATTTTCAAGAAGATAGAGGACCGAGATTTTCTCAACGTTTAGGATCACTAAGCACTCCAATAGACTCTAGAAATCTCGTAAAATAGGGTAAGGGATCGCCTCCAAATTGCCATAAACTGTTAGCAAATTTCAAGGAAAAAAACTCATGTCAAGCATGGAGCTAAAACTTTAGTTGAAAAACCTGAGTGATTGCCACCATTAAACATGTTTTTCCATTTATTTAATGAACGAGTCCTTGGAAATATCGAAGGAGATTTCTGATTGAATTAGTGTTTTCTAACAGAGGAACTCAAGTTATCTCAAAAATATCACAAATTCACTTCCAGATAAGGTAATCTCTCAGTTTCCTCATGTGTGGTTGTATGCGAAAACACAGAGTTTTCGATTTTGATTTTGAGAACGAAATTTTTCCTATTTTTTACATACAGTGGACATAATTCATTTCATCCATGTATGATATGTATGGGAAAATTCATTTCATCCATGTGCACAGTGAGAATTTTTGAAATAGAAAAGGTATTTTTGATGAATTTTGGCAAAAACAAATATTGAATTATGAGTTAAGGAGCAATAAAAACATGGTCATAATGCTTTTATGATCTTTGTATACAAAGAGCAATGTTTTTTATGGGTTTTGAAGAATAGTGAACTGTTTTTTTGTAGTAGAACAGAGGTTGAAGAAGATTGATTTCATTTTTTTTGTGAAGAGCATCAGAGAGGAGGTAAGCCCTATCACCATAATGCATGAATAAGTCAAAAAAGATTGATATGTATGCATAAATTTTTATTTTCAAAATGAGAATGATGACAGTGCAAGGTTACATAAATTGGTTTTCAAAGCATATTGCTACCAAGGTAGAACCAAAATATTTCCAGATTGAGCATTGGGAAAAGGAGACCATAAAGAAACTTTATCAGGCTGGTCTAATAGGCTTCCTCCAAAATTTCAATGGGCACAATGAAAGCATCACTAGGGAGTTCACAAACAATTATGCACAATATCAAACCATGGTGGGAAACCTAGTTATCCCATTAAGTCCAGAATTCATTTCTCAGGCCTTAGATCTACCATTGTCAGGGGAACAATATCATAAGGGCTTGCACTTTAAAGAAAAGGGATGGAATTTCTTTTTAGAAAAAAGTAGGAAGGGATCATTTGATAGAACCAAGGGTATGCCTAGGGAATGGTTTAATGAGCCATGGGCATAGTTGGTTTTAATTATTCAGAATTTTTTCCCATGTGGCAGAGGGCATAGTGTGGTGCATATTTATCATGTCAGTTTGCTCCAACATATCAAAGGAGAAGTGAAAATCAATTTGCCATATTTATTCTTTAAAAAATTGATTAAAATGATATAAAATGTAAGGAATGAAGCTAATCCCAAGGAAGCACAAATCTACCACCAGGGACTCATCAAAATTCTTGTAGAGTATCAAATGAAAGCCAAGGGTGTAGAGTAGAAAGAGTTTTTAGTTCAACATCATTTTAAAGAACAAATCATAGAGGAGAAATTTAAACCAGTTCATGAGACAAGGAGCATGATGAACTCACCTCTTTATCCAAGGACAAGGTCCAAAAATAAACAAAATACTATCATGGTTGAGAGAGAAGCATCTTTCCAATCCATTCCCAGGAAGCATAGGAGGAAAAGTCAAGAGGAAACAAGTAGTAAAGAGAAAAAACCTAATGTACAAATTGTTGAAACACCTTCCACAGAAAAACAAGTTGATGAAATCAATGAGAGATTGGAAAAAGAAGCCTATGAAAAGACATTGGATAAATATTCATACTTTGATAATGTTGAATCCACTTCATTTACCAAAGACACAAAAGGATTGGAGAGAGAGCTGCACCTTAGAAAAATAAAAGTGCTAACATATCAATTGGAGATAAGCATAATTCTAGAGAGACATACAAGAAAAATAATGCAAAATGGATCAAGGAAAATGGAAATCTAAATGAAGAAGTTGGAAAACTAAAAACAGAGAATGATCTTCTTTGTAGGCAAGCTTTCAAGTGGCTCAAAGACAAAAACTTATGGAAGAACAAGTATGAAAAACAAAAAGTCATGGATACAATCTACAAGGAAGAGAAGTACAAGGGAATTTACTATCTATTGCAAGCAGCATAGTAGGAGCCATGTGGATCGTGTACATGGTTTACATCAGATCTCAGAAGGTCCAAGAGAAAGAATCAAGCATGAGGACATGCTTGTACATTAGTAAAGGGGAGATGTTGGTCCTTGTTTTTTATCCAAATTTTCTTAATTAAATACACTTAATTTCCATGTTATCCATCCATATACACCCTATTTTAACCAATTTATGCATATTCAGATATATAAATTAAGTTTTTCAATTTTTAGATGTTTTTACAAAAAATTGATTTCAAGTGTATTTTTGGACATGACTAAAAATTCCCGGAATGGCTTCATTGATGTCATACTTGTAGGACACCTGGGCACGAGCTGAGCACATTTCTAGAAAGATTGGGAATTAAGAATGGATGTATTCCTATTGGTTCGGTCAAACCGAGCTTGAACAGGCCCGATCAAAGCTAGTTAAACAAGATCATGCATTCAGGAATCCCTAGGAAATAGGGAAAATTTAGGATTTTATGGGATTTTCCAGATTTTGAGTGATTGGATGGATGAGCTCAACCTGGATATATAGGATAAGGATAGACATAGCCGTTAGAGACATTTTAGTTCAGTTTGTTTCATATTTCTTTATTTAAGCCAAAACATTGAAGGCATGAATATGTAGAATTTATATAATTTCATATTGAGACTTTTGAATATTGTGAGTTAATTTAAGGAACCAGTTCTATCTTCTTTCTGTTGTTCAATGCTATGGATGATTGAATGAGTTTTCAGTAGTTGATAATCTCTTCAAGTGTGCAAGGAAAGGGTGGAGGGCCCCCACACCAAGCTAAGTACACTTCATGGTTAATTTAGCTTAATTTTCATAAACTGGTTTTGCTTCAGAATTGTTCATTTAATTAGATGTATGATGATTTATTACGTTCATTGATGAATCTTGGTTTATTTCTAATCTGCATATGAAGGGAAAAACCAATATTTTAATTTAAACTCTCCTTCTATCTGATCAGAGATTAGAAACTAGAATTCATATTTCTTGCTTTTAAGTGATTTTCTGAATTTCCAGTTTTCTAACAATGGCATTAATGATGAATGAATTTGTAATGAAGAACAACAAGGATCTCCTTAGTCATGAGCCTCTCCTATTATTCTTTTATGCATCTTGAGCTATTGTTCATTAGTGGTTTTTTATTTCTGTTCAGAAAGTAGTATTGTAGAAGAAGGTCAATCTGGTTCTCCTAAGTTAGGAGCCACTTCTCTTGCTTATTACATATTGAATTAGAAATTACTTAGTTGAATTTTATATCTGTAATATGGACTTCTAATTAGTTTATAATTCCATTTCCTTCAGTTTCCATAACTTATCTTCTAAAGCTGATTATAGTTGATATCCATATATTTTGGACATGCTTCTAAGTTCTACAAACATGGATTGATATTTAAAATACTTGTGCTAATTTAATCAATAAATTGAAAAAACAACCCGCACTTATGGAAAATATTGATTTCAGGTAATGTGTTATGTTATCACGCCTATTCATCATTCGATCTGGAATCTAAAGTCTCAGTTTTCAACCTGTGGTGATGCCAATTGTCATATGGCTCATTATCCCACTACCACCACTCATTTCTCATATCCCTAAGACATCATGTCCGTTACTTGAGCTAGTACTTAGCAATTGTGAATTCATTACTCAGTTTTTCGAGGGGGTTCTCCAAAAAAAGCCTTATTTTGTATCTTCTCTTTTTGGTCCTGAAGGATTTGCAACTAAGGGTTTGATAGATGGCTTTTACATTTTACCAAACCTTGTTTCACTCCTTTTTTAGTCTCATCTTGTGACATGTCACCTATAGTGTGAACCAACCTCATTGGGGCGGAACCTATTGAAGCAAATGATGAGTGTTTGGCTTTGTTCCACCAAGTTGGATGGTGGGAATTTTTACAACTATTTCAAGGACGCAACAATGAAATCATGAACTTCTTTTCTAACTCATTTAATGGGAGTAGAGCCCATGTGGACGACCTAGAAATCAAAATTAAACTGGAATTCGTAGCAACAACTGCATAGTTTCCTCTTAAAGCAAAATGTTGGTCCAAGAATGTCGTAGTCTAAAACGTTCCATGAATGAAGCTACTTGCTAGTAAGTATTGTCATTATCATGTTAAAGGTATGCATGTATCATCTTTGAATCCAAAATGGCATGAGTTGTTGCACTTAATTTGTAGGTATATAACCTGTGAAGCGCATTATAACATAACTTTTAAGAATGTTGCAATCTAAAACCATTCCATGAAGGAAGCTACTTGCTAGTACGTAATGTCATTAACATGTTAAAGGTATGCTTGTATTGTCTTTGAATCCCAAATGACATGAGTTGTTGCACTTAATTTTTAGGTATATAACCTATGAAGGGCATTATAACATGACTTTTATGTATCATATCATAATGTTAATGGTTTTCTTGGGTCGTAAAATTAACCTACCTTATTATTTTATTAACAATTTAATGAAAATGACTAGGGCCTATCAAGCCAACCACAAGAACACTAAAAGGTCCTTGTTCCACCATAATTTAATCTACATGTTAGTTAAATACCATTTGGCTCAAATTGGCAATGACTGGGATTCCTTTCTCACTCGTAATAATTGTGATAAACCTCTACCATTTAGCATTGTTGAGTGTTCTACTACAATGGACTTTGGCCCTTCTCTTATCGGTTCAACACCATAATTGGAAATGAATGCCGGCAAGATGAGTGTGAGGCCTCTGTTCAAGAACCAAGGTCACCTTTTTCAGATGAAAAGCATGTTGTAATTTCGAGAATTTTAACGTCTCTTCGTTTTAATAGAAGTGGAACAAGAGCCAAATATTTTGAAATCCTCCACAGAGACTCCTTGGCCTAAACTTCATTATTTCCAGCCTACACAAGTACAAACAATTAGTCAAATTAAATAGGGTATGATTAAAACAAAGCAACTTCAAAGTAGAATCACTAACGCCAAAAGGACTAGGCATAAAAGTCCTCCTATGGACATTCCATTAGATGATGTAGAAATTAATCTAAGCCATCACCGAAAAAGAACAAGTCTCAATTTTGGAAAACTCATCGTGATCACGATGACATGGCCAGTTGTGATGATTCTTCCACCGCTACCCCTCATTTGGATGATCTAATTGCTAATATGTATTGGAAACAACAATACATGGTTATGGTCCATCATTTGGAACATCGATTCGACCAAATAATCCATGAGAATAACGAGCTGAGACCCTCATTCTAAGAAAAGGATAAATCTAATGAACAAAATTAATCTAGTGTCAAGAGTAAAACCCCATCGAAGGACACTCACATCATGATTAAGTCTCTGAATCTCAAAGTCACCATTTCCTCAAAATTAGAGGGATCTGATGCAGATAAATAGTAAATTTGTTTTTCTCTATGCATGTGAAGTGTTTAAGGTATGTTTTGTTGCACTCTGTTTTTTTAATTTTAAATAAAAGTCTGCTACAAAATTAAATATTCTATAGAAGCCTCATTTTAGCATTATTATAAGTTTTTCTAATTTTAGTTTGCTTATATGGTAGATCTTCCACATTTTCAAGATAGTCATCTTGAATTTCATGATCTGGGATACTCTCGATCATAATTGTCTTCCCGCTCTTAGCTCCAAATGGGAATGTTATCTGCCACCTCTTTCATTTCAGTTTGGTCATTGAGTCGAAAGGCCTAAAATCTCAACAAATTTTCTTTTATTTATGTAAGAAATAGTTAAAAAGATAATTTTTAGTTTTTATTTGATCTCGAAAGGTTGTAAGCCTATGTGTATATATACCCATTAATTTTAATGAAAAAGGGGGATCCGAAAGGCAATTTTTTGGACAAGGAAATGTTGGTGAATTTTTAATCGTGGAATACTTTTGGAAAAGAAAGTTTAGATTTGATTACATTTAGTATGGTTCTTCTATCATTATGTTCCATGGTCGTGTGAATGTCTTCTTTATTCTCTTGTAATTTATTTTGAGATCTAGAATATGATGTTATTTTCTTGATGATTTTATTCTTAAAGCACACAATTGTTCTTATCACATTTCTTTGTTGATTAAACATTATTTCAATTTGTAATTGTTTCATCTAATTGATATTCTTTTTAAGTGACTTGTGTCTTGAGAAGTAATATTGATCCATGTATTAGTTTAATTTGAAAGATGTGACTTTTTCCAGATATTCAAGTTGACAGTATATGCCATTTCTTCTTCAGATCATTAAGATCATTACTCTGGCTAGCACGTTTGATTGATTATTTTCATAAAGCCAATTATTAAAGCATATGAATTTAAAATAAATCACTTATAGTTTTCCCCTTTTATCAATCTTAACCAAAAAGTAGTTAGAATTGTATATTAGTTAATGTTTTCATTTATTCTTAATGTAAAATCTAAAAGTAAACATAGTTGATATGTGCTTGTCTTCTAGGATAAGGAACCTATAGATTTGCAGTTCCTTGTTCTATTATTATTTACATTGAGAAATAGTTTTGATCTGATCTGTAGTTGCATTTAGGAACATAACTTAATTTTATAAATACTGTTTACAAGGTTTCTTGATATTGCATATTTCTTTTGAGCTAGTTACATCATGTTCTAGCCTACTATACTTGTAATATATTTATGTACATTTTGTTTCATATCTTGATTTTGTAGCAGTACGTATTGTGTTATATATTTTAATTCTATTTTTATTTTTTTTTTATAAGTAAGATACGAACCTTCTATTAATCTGATCAAATTACATAATATATAGAGTGCCCCAGACAGCAAGGGTGGCAAAAGCTAGTGACAGAAGCTTACAAGATTCTTACAAATAGCACAAAGTGGTGCCTACTGCATCCACTAGATGGACTCGATGGAAACAAAGAAAAGCCCACTAAACAAAATGGGTTTGAAACCCTCAGGCAACAAGCAGGAACCAATCCTCGCCATTGAAAACTTGCCCCCAATCCAATGGCCAATAAGCAAAAGGAATCCGCAAAGGGACCCACAATCGGGAAACTAGCACAACCAATCCCAGCCGTTGAAAGCAAAGTCCCTATCCAAAGGCCAGCAGGGATATCGTGCGGACAAGAAGCATGGAGGTTAACCGCACGATGAGAGTGGTTTTCTCTCACCTCTCATTGCCACGTGTTGCCCCTTGAGTGGAATCGTGTGCATCTTACACAAAACCAGATACTAGCCATGTCCCACATGATATACCAAATAAGGTTTTGGGGTTTTGTGTCCATGGTTTCGCGGAAAGCCCGGGGTCCATATAGGGACCCACTGTAGACCCCACTGCCCCTTGCAAAATGGACCCAACCTCAACTCTAAACTAGGTCCAAAAAATAGAAATAGGTCTGAAGCCTCAAGGCAACAAGCCCGCTTCATCTTAGCTGTAGAATACATAATCCCGATCCAACGTTCATCGGGGATATCGCACGGACGAAAAGCACAGAGGTTAACTACGCGATGAGAGCGGTTTTCTCTCACCTCTCAATGCTACGTGTTACCGACTAAGTGAAATCACATGCACCTACCAAAATACCAGATACCATCTAAGTCCCGCGTGAAATACCACTTATGGTATTGTGTTTGAGGTTTCGTGGAAAAGTCAGAACATTCCCGCAGACCATGCTAAGCCTTCCGCTTGGAGTTGCCAACAGAGACTCGCTGAGCCAAATACACCCAGGCTGTCTGTTCTGTGTCACTTCTTGACTTGAAACCTTTGTCATTCATCCGAAAGTGAATAAAGTTGTGGAGAGCAACCATATCCAAAATCGTGGATGAATTAGGTGATATCAACCTCACTCCTATCTCTCAAATCCCTTAGATCAGCGATGTTCATCCACAAATCCCAATCTTTGGCTGCTAGGATGAAACATTCCTCTCGCAATTTCCCTTTAGGTAAAACTCCCATGCATGCCAAGAATCCCTATCCTTATTGGCCACACCTTCGTTGGCCAACTGATCTGCAAGCATATTTGCCTTCCTTCTAACATGAACAAATCTAATAGTTTTAAGGGTTTGCAAGTGAGAGTGAATACGGTGAAAAACCTATAGTAGCTTCCAGTGCTTCAAAACTTTATCTGGCGAAGTTCCATTGTGAATCTTCTTGGCTGCTCTGATGATCAAATCTAAATCTGCTTCAATGATAACATTCTGTAAATTTGCCTCCACCAGGATCTCCAAGCATTGATCTAATGCCAGAAGTTCAGCCATGTTATTGGTACCCTTTTCCAAGTGGCCATGGAAGATATATTTTGTGTGCCCCTGAGGATCTCTTATAGCACCCCCAAAGCCAGCTTCCCCTGGATTTCCCTTAGAAGCTCCATCAATGTTTACTTTGAAGAAGCCTTGAGGAGGGGGCTGCCATCTACTGGCCCATGTGTTAATTGTTCTCACTTCCTTCCTTATTCCTTAGGGATTGATAGATTGAAGACCCAAATTAAGAATAATAATCTCCTCGTGAGGCAGAGGAGGATTCGTGGGAATTGGCCTCAAAGGCTTTTAGTTGTTTCTTTAAGTTGTTTTAGAATTTGATTGATTATGTGATGTGGCTCGCTAGCTTTATTTATGAAGATCCGCCTATTGTGTTTTTTCCAAACATTCCAAATGACAAAGCCTGGTACTAGCATCCAGGCTTTGTTGATGATCTCATTCTCTGAGAAGTGCTTCCTCTAGTTTTTCAGAGTGTTGGATATGCTGAGACTATCCCTGTCAGTTTGTCTGAAGCTTGAGGCCACCCAGTCCCACACCTTAGCAGAAAAAGAAAAGAGGTTGAGCAAGTGTTCAATCGTTTCCTTAATTGAGCTGCATAGGTGACATTTGGAAGGGCCACTAGAGCCTTTATTGAGGAGTTTTTCCCAATTTAGGATATTTCTTTAGTACACAAGCCAGATAAATAACTTTATTTTCATTCAGTGAGGATTTTGCCAAATCTCCTTCCAGACTTTATCAGCATTTACAAAGTTGAATCCTATGATTTCTTGTTTTGCCTCTTTGAGGTTAAAGTTACCTTCGTTATTCTTCCCCCATCTTAATTGGTCGTGTGAGGAGGAAAACAGAATCTGTATGTGCTTTAAGTCCATGGTGAGAGCCTCTATCATGGCCTTCAAAGGACTATCCTCATTGTAACTTAGTTCCTTCCACTTCCTCCATTTTTCATTTTTCCTTCCCTGATCCCAGAAATCTATTACCAATAATAGGCCTTTGCTGTCTGTGTCTCTTTTGAGGGCTACCAAGTCAATCCTATTAAGGATGGGTTCCTGTTGCTAGCTTTCCTCCCAGAATTGAGCCCAATCCCCTGCTCGGATTTCCCAAAAACAATGCTGCTGAATAATGCTTTTGTTCTCCCAAGCAAGGTTCCATATGTGTGAGCCTCTGATTTGTCTTGTCATTCTAATAAGATCCTTTTCCTGCTAGTGCTTGGAATACTTCTGTTTCCAAAGCTTGGCCCAGGGGGAATTTGGCTCCTTGATCCATCGCCACCAAAGCTTAGCTCCCGAAACTTTACTGAGAGTTTTCGAATCATGCAGCCCCAAGCCACGATGGCTTTTGGGCTTACAGAGCTTGTCCCAGGCAACAAAAGCCCACTTTTTTTTCTCTTTCCCTCTACCCCACAGAAATTCCCTTTGAATGTTCCTTATCTGTTGCTTAATACCTTGAGAAGTAGTGATAGCTGCAAACATGAAAATTGGAATGGCTTGCAAGACCACCTGTGTGAGCACAAGTCGCCCTGCTAAGTTTAAGGATTTGCATGTCCATTTTCTGATTTTTCCCTAAATTTTATTTAAAATTGGTTCCCATATTTTCTTGCTGAGAGGTTTATTAGTAAGAGGAATGCCAAGATATTTGGAAGGAAATTATTCCCTTTGAAAACCAAGAATCCTGGTAATGTTTCTTTGTATAGCAATATTAGTGTTAAAGAAAAAAACTTTGGATTTGTTTAGGCTTACCTCTCCACCTGCTGCCATAGTAAAGTCATTTAAGATATCTTTGATTGCCCTTACTTCCCTGACTGTGGGTATGCTCTGCAGCATAGTATTGTCCACAAATTGTTGATGAGTATTAGCCTCCCCATCCAAGGTGAGCTTGATCCCCTGAATTCGACCTTCAACATTTTCCATTTTGATTACCCTACCTAGCCCTTCCATAATGAGGACAAAGAGGAAAGGGGAGAGCGGATCGCCTTGTCTAAGCCCTCTGGAAGGTGTGAATGTATTTGAAGGAGCTCCATTAAGCAGAATGGAAAAATTGGTTGTGGTGATTAGTGCCATAACCCATCTTATCCAATTCTGGTCAAAACCATATGCTTTCAGAGTAGCTCTAATATAAGACCAACTGATTTTGTCATAGGCTTTCGCAATGTCCAACTGAATAATCATGCCTGCTTGCTTGTTGCTTTTGAGAGAGTGTACCACCTCATGTGCTTGGATGATGTTGTTGAGAATTTGTCGTCCCTTCACATGGCTTGTTTGCTCTTTCGAGATGAGGGAAGGTAG
>APFE030554370.1:206849-218364 GCA_000404065.3 Pinus taeda | reverse complement strand
TTGTCCTGTACTATTTGTTCATCTTCTTCTGCATTGTTTTCTGAATTCTCTGTTGTGTCTTCTTCCTTCACCAATGGCTCTATGTGTTGCCATCCTTTCAGCTTCCATTGTTGTTGCTTGTTCCTATTGTTGATGTTTGTTGCCTATGGGCATGCACTAAGCAAGTGGCCTGTTTGTAGGCATTTATGGCATCGAAACGGTGTGTTTTCATAATCTAAGGGTTGTATCCACTATGTGTTGTTGAAGTTCAGAATTATACTTTTTGGTAGTCCTTGACTGAAATCTACTTCGATACATATTTTGGCAAAATTAAATATCCCCTTTATGAGTCTCTCCTTGTCAGTCTTTATGAATGTACCCAAGGTATTCTTGATAGCTATTAAAACCTGGTGGTGCCAGAAGTGTAATGGGAGGTTGTGCAACCTAACCCAGATTGGCATCTTTGATACCACCATTGTGTTGGCATCAAATTCTGGAAACCAAGGGGTGATGAAGAGTCCAACACTGCCCTAGAACCATGGCCCCTCGTTTAGGATAATGTCCATTTCCTCTTTTATATTGAATCTTACTATGAAAAACCACTTGGGGCATAAGTAGATTTCACAATTTGTTGTCCAGTATGTATGTAGCCATTGATGCAATACATTAGATCTGGGCCAAAAACCATTAAATCTGCAAATGACTACATTGGTATGTAGATCTGAGTATATGGTGTTTACCTTAGGTATAGTGATGGTGAGAGTTTGGTTCTTAGGTTTTTGTTCAACTATGTAAGGCCCTAGAAGTTCACAGGCAACTGTAGGATTGATATGTGCTTTCCCTTTTCCCTTGACTGCATCCTTGAATGTACCTATTTTCTTAGTATTCTTTGACCCAGTTCCAGAACATCCACCTCGCAGACGGAGATTGACTATGATGGTCGAATCTAAAGTTATGTTGTAGGCCTGGAGGGTATGATGGTCGTGCAAGTTGTGTCTCATGTAGATTAGATTTTGCTCATGTGCAGGTATGCCAAGGAGACTTTGTATTCTAATTCTCAGATCCCATATCCTGCATCCCTTCCAGAGCCTTAGGCAGTAATGTCTGCCTTCCGGTGCCTTGATAAAGATCTGTGTGAGATCCGTGATTATAGGGTCTAGTTTGCTCCGATCCACTATCTCTTCATTTGTCACCTTGCCGTTCAGGCCCTCTTTTATGCTTTGGGCCTGTCGTACAAGCCATGGTGTTGATGTAGTGGTTGTTTGCCCCCAGATCTGGTTATTCAGTAAGTCGTTCAACACTCTGGGTGTCTAATCTAATGGATCATGTGTAGATCTGAGGGTATTATCATTTGGATCTGTGGCCCTTACATTGTCAGATTCACTACTATAAACCCCATTGTTCCCATGACCCTGTGCTTGAAACGACATGAGTACAGTGGTTCCAGAAACCCACATCGTCACTTTTGTATACGCCTCATCACTAATGTTGTTGTTGCGTCAGCTATGTGCTAGATCTATTAGATCAGGGGTAGTTTCATGAGGTTGGTTGATGATGTTTAGGCCCGCAACGACAATCCAATATACTTTGGTATGCAGGATATGAGTAGCGACTCCTCTTGCCACTCCACGATCTATGGCATCCCCGTAACCAGTAGATCTCCCTTCGTCAATTCCAGGTTAATGAGTACCCAGTCGAGCAAACCCTACCTTCTCATTCACTGATCTGTGTTAGCTTCATCTCCAAGTTTTGTGGCTTAAGGGTCTGATCGTCAGCCACAGGCCTCTGATGATCTCGCATAGCACTAATGAACGCCATGAGGCCCTCATGGCCAAAGAACTTTGCAGCAAATACAGTGGCATGCCCCTGGCCTTTAGGGGATTTGTTCCATTTCAGACTAGGCTGAAGCATGCAGGTATCTCTGCATCCTTTACATAGAACTCAACCACCATTGCAGCTCATATTTTCACCTTTTATATAGTGTCTTGCTTGAAGACACCTATAATTAGCAAGTAATTATGAATATGATATAATGAATTAGTTTTCCCCACCCGTTGAGTTATTTTCCTTAACCTCTAAATACTCATACTTGATTAACCATTTACTATGAATTTCTCTTATTTTGTCCATTGAACATTTGGTCTCTTGAATGAAGATCATATCTGGTTTTTCTTCTTTTATTCTGTTACTTAGATTCCTTTGTTTCCTTCTACTACCTAAGCCTCTAATTTTCCAAGTTGTGAGCTTCATTAAGAAAGGTTGGTAAAGGAGTAGCTAGTAAGATCTTTCATCTTACCTGAGTTAATCAATAGTTTTCCACATTCATTTAGAATTTCATTCTATCTTTTCCTTCCTCTTTTCCTTCTTGAGTTCTTTGGAGATTGTGCCTGTAAGTTCTCCTTCATTTTGAACCCACTCTGCTCCTGGCTTTCATCGTTTCTCTTGACACTAGTTCCCTTCGATTGTGCCCTCCATAGAAAGAGCTGTTAAACTTGATCATAGTCTTCTTTTGGCAAGGAGTCCACTCCTTTGTTCCTGTCTTGTTCCAGAAATAGTTCTAGATCCAGATCTTCCTTGTTTAGAATCTCCTGTAGTTCATGGTCCTCTGTTACTACCTCACTTGGAGTCATCTCATAGTCTTTACTGATCTCCATGCTGCTTGGTAGATCCTCCATTTGCTGGTTGTTTACTGTGATATCCTCCATTTCAGCTTTCGTTTCCTGCTCCTTAGATGTGTTTTCCCTGTCTTGGACTATCTCCACATTCTCCTCTACTTCCTCTAGGATTTTGAAACTATTGTGTCTTGTATTTCTGTCTTCACTACTTTTCTTGTGTGGCCATTTACCCCCTTTCCCTTTGGCCACAACCTTGGTAAAACTCTTGTGATCTCTATCCAAAGAGGTTTTCCCATTGCCTTCCATACTATTTGTTGGGTAGTCTCTAAATAGATGGCCATGTTCATGACATTTGCGGCACCTAAAAGGTATGTGCTCATATTCCACTGTTTGTACCTAATCTTCATTGTATACTTCTAAAATTATTGCTTCCAAAAGGGCTCTAGATAGATCCATTTCTACACATATTCGGGCAAAGGAGGTATATTTACCTTTGAGATTTGCCTCTGATATCTTCAGAAAATTCTCCAGCTTGTTGCCTATGGTTTTCAAAGATTCTGGTAGCCAGTAATCCAAAGGTAGTGAGTATAGTCTGATCCAAACTGTTACATATGTAAATGTTTCACGTTCTAGGACAAAATTTACCATCCATGGTCGCATGTAGAGTCTCGTCACAGCATAGAAATACATACCCCCTTCAAACACTGTGTCTTTGTCCTCTAGGTTCGCGAACACCACCGTGAAGAAGTCCGTAGAACCCAGATGTAAATGTATTTCTCCCTTTGGCTTCCAATGGCTTCTAATCTAGATGTGTAATGCCATTTATGTTGGCCATAACCCCATGAACTTGCAGATAATCGCATGTTCTTTCATATGGTCCCTATACGCTTGAATCACTGGATCACTCAATATGACCTAGGTTATGATGCTCGATTTAGGTTTACAGACTCCCTTGGTTCTTGTGGAAGTAGTTTTTCCACTACCACCCCCTTCTCCGTCTCTTTACTTGTTTCCTGTTGATTCCTTTCCTGACCATGGGGTTCATTTCTTCCAACTGTCTCTGAAGCTTGAAATATTTTCCAACAATTTTTTGAAATGCTTCCTTCCTACTTCCTTGCCTCCTTTTGTGACTAGGAGGGAGTGGCGCTCCTCCCTGCGCGTCCCACCATGAAACCCTAATGGAAAACCCTAGCTTCAACTTCGATCCTCGTTCAGGTTCCGCTCCTCAAAAATATTTCCTAGCGTCCACCTAGGGCTTCATTAATTCTAATTTCTAAATGAATATATAAATTAGAATTATTAGGTATATAGTAGTTCATTAACAGTGAAACATTCAACCTTTGTTTTCATATTAGATTTAGGTTCTTTGATTCAAACTGATCATTAATGTGTAGTTTTATTTTAACCATAAGTTAGTATAGGATAATCATAGTTTAGATTATGATCAGTTCTTCCAAATTCACTCCTTCATAAGAATAAAGGATCTAAGGCAAACAAGACCTATAAACCTGTTGAGGATAGCTATACCAAATAACTCAAGATATTAAAGAGCCTCGATATGGGTTATTCTTCCCTTGTTGACTTAGGTGTACAAGACTCATGTCAAAAAAATGGCACTAGGAGGAGGGAACATCTGACGATAAATGGAAAAAGGTAGTCAGAAATGCTAAAAAAATAGGTCACATATTGTCACGTTGACACTCTCCTTGCTGGGACCTCAGCTAGATCTTAGCCACAACCTAAGTAGACCAATAGTGAGCCTACTACTCCAAATAGATGATATACACAAGTTGAAATTGTCGAGGTTCTTCAATGATCTTGATAAATTATTTCTCAAACCTAAGAGAGATTCCAAAGAAATTATTGTATTCAAATAAGAATGTCTCAACACATAGTCACTCCTCTCGACCTTCACTTATGTGAACTCGAGGTACTAGATCCACACAAACGCATGCCATAGACTACCATTACATTAAATGATGAGCTACATGATCTTCTTATTAGTACAATTATCGACCTAAATCAGCGTACATATGAGATATTTGTTGATGAGTCTAACTGACCCAATTTTCTTGGAGGCTCTGATTTTCCTCCTTCCCCACCTAGTTCACCCTCTTCCTGATCTGAATTGGATCCATGAAAATTATCAGAGTTCTATGACTGTATCAAATCGTGACCGACTTCAAAAACTTGTGAAGTTACAATGAGCTATCAGGAAAGACCTCTAGATAGTGGCGGTTTGTAGCCAACACGGAACAACGAGGACCTCAGTCAAATCACGCTGATCAAGGCCCATGGAGACTGCGTAGTGGCGCAAACTAGAAAATGGGAAATCCAGATTAGAAAACAGAGGTCGTATTCTGATCAGAAATCGCGCATCACTAGGCAAAACCCCTCGAAATGGAAAAGCCCCAAGCGCTCTGTCACAAGGGAAGCTAGAAAACCATGGGAAATGTTAGTGTCAATCTTTGAAACCTTCCTCCAGTGATCAAAAATTCTCTTACAAAGTGATTTTAAGGTGTCAAGGTCAAATTTTGTCATTTCAGTGAGTCTTCAAGTAAAATTTGGTCACTAGGTATTAGGTCTAGTTTGCTTTTTTACTTCTTTCAAAGTTGTCCAAATGTTCTGTCCATGTTTACCATTTCATCGTAGTGTACCATCATTCAAAGGGTTTTCATCATCATGTCAGGTTCCAATGGGTCATTTTACACCTTGTTCATGCTTCAGTTGTGCCTAGGTAAGGTTCATTTCCCTCTTCTAGTGTTTTGAAGGTAATTCCTCTTGGATGGTCAAATCATCAGCAAAAATTGTATCCTGATGTTCATACACCTTCCCCTATCCTTAATGTGCCTTATTAAACACTTTCCATCACTGATATCCCTCAAATTCCTCATTTTCGCACAAACCCTAGTTTCTTGCTACACCTTGACAATTTTATAGGCTAGGCCTGTGTTTTTCCCTTTTGGACCCCTTCCCCTAACTAAAGCTTTGAAATTCAACTTTCCCTTGCTTCCTAACATCCCTCCCTACTTCCCAAAATTTTCTCAAGAATTTAGAAGCCCCTTATCCCCTTCATTTCACATCATTTCAACAAATCCCCTGTTCCACACATCGGGATAGGTTTTACTCCAATGATGTTTCTGAGAAAGAAAAGATGAATTTGGAAAAACGGAGAGAGGTTTTTGTCCAAAATAGGCCAACGAAGCAAAACCTCCTTCACTTTTTACAAAAGTGTCATGGTTTTAGATAAATGTCAAAAATACAGTTTCCTCAGGAGAATTGGTGCACCTCTGAAGTGACCTTGGGAAAATCAAGATTTATCCTAGCTTGGTTGGCCTAATGACTTTCTTGATGATTCTAATGATAGCTAGACACAAATATCTTTCCAATGAGATATCATGAGCTCAATTTGGCATTTAGAAAGACCTTCAACAATTGACTGCAACAGCACTCTGCCTTTAGGCAGCCTCATTTTTGCACATTTTGACCAGTCTTGGGAGATTTGACTTTTGATAGGGAAAATGAACTCCAAATTGAAAAATTAAAGTTGTGTTGGAAATTATACTCAATACTATTTCCAACAAGATATCTCGTGCCCAATTTGGACACCGGGATGGCCTCCGAAACCGGTCTGCAAAAAGGCATGGCGCACCTGGGTAGTGGCGCGACGCACCTGCCTGCTTAGCCCAAATTTCACTCAAATCATCTTGCAAAGTCTCCAAATATTGCAAACTTCTTCCTTCCAAGTAAGTGAAACATCCTAAAGTGACTTTGCAAGGGTTTTCATCCTCCTTGATGGTGTTTAGATAGGTGCAAATTCAAACCCTAGTTTGTTGCACAGTCCATTGAAAAAGTTGTCTAGGGTTTGCAAATATTGTCATTGTTGTTGTTTTCTCCCTGCAATCATTTCTATATTCCTCCACTACACTCCCCTCATTTAATATCCCTTACCCCTCTCATTCACACTCATCTTTACCCCTATCCCCAAAACCCTAATACCTAATTCCTACTATTCCCAAACCCTAATTAGCATCCCCAAACCCTATCGCTCCCTAAAAACCACTATATCCAGCGTCAAAACCCTTTTCACTCTTTTATTACCCTAATACACTCCATTTATCCTATTTTCCCATATCCCACTCCCCTAAAGTAACTAGTTCCCTCATAAAACCCTAAATCCCTCACTAAACCCTAATATCCCAAAACTATTCCCTTCTTTCCCCAATTTCATTTCCCAAGAGTAAAATCTCTTCATACTCATTACCATTTTCCTCTTTCATCCCTCTTTCATCATCTTTTTTTCCACCATACCTTCATCTCATCATTTTCCTAAGACAAGCACTATGAGGAAGAGACACTCAGTGATAGTTCTATGGAGAAACATAAGCAGAAAAGCAAAGGCAAAGAGAAGATGCATGAGGATGATATAGATGACAAACAAGAAAGAAAACAAACAATTGAAGGATAAACAAAGCCTAATAGAGCTAGAAATGTTGAAATTGAAAAAGCAAAATGACGAAGAGGACCATGTCACTTTGACTTCCATTGAACAAAAGATAGAGAATGACAAGGAGTCTTGACTTGAGAGGGAAAACATGCACTTGGAAAAGATGCTGGAGAAGGCCAACAAAGAGAAAAATATGTTGAGGCACATGGCCTACAACTACATGGTGAAAAACAAGGTGTGCAAAGCAAGAACTAGGATTTTGAAGGCTAAGTTGAAGAAAGAATTGAGGAAGACAAAAGAGCAAGATAGAATCTAGATTTTGGCTGAGGCTTCCTTAGCTCAACACAACACTTAATGAAGGACACATGCCAACTTTCAAGAAATTTGAGAAACCTTTTGCAAATTTTGAATTTTTGGCCTAAAAAACAGGTTTTTCTGCATGGTGCACCGTGCCACCTGGCGCGTGTTTTTGTTAGGGACCTCCTTTTGAGGAAAACTCTACATTTTTGGATTCCTCATGGAAAAATATTAATTCCCTCACATGGCCAAGAAATTTTGATAAGTTTTGAGCTTCCAAAAGGGTTAAAAACACCTCAAAAATGACCTTTCTACCCCTTTTTGGTCACACACGAAGCAGTGTTTGGAGAACCCATTTTTGAAGGGGCAAATGGAAACCACATTTAGAAATTCCACTTGTTCTAGAAAGTAGACAGGTAAACCTTTCCAAAAAGCCCACTTGGAGCAAATTTGGTTCACGGGAAGGCCTCCAAAATCAGCTGCAAAAAGGTGCGATGCACAGGGATAGAGGTGCGGCGCACAAGATGGAAAATTGACTTTGTTGCCCAAAAAACTTTGTTTTTTGCCTAGTTTTTTCTCAGTTTGAATTTTCTCTCTCTCATAGTCAAACCAATGATGTAATTTGATGTAACTTGATGGAATTTGATGTAAATATGCTAAAATTTCACTCATGGAGGTAGATACATCATGAAAAGGTAGTTTTGAACTAAATGAATCAGTTTCCTAGGTTTTGGAGGCAAGTTGTTCCACTGCCTAGTTTTTAGTTCTCAGTTTAGATCTTGTTGAAACAACTCCTAAACTTATGAACTCGACCCCTAAATTCTAGGATGAGTTTTTTTTTTTGCCTATATCTAATATTTTTTTAGTGATTGGTAAAGGTTGGACTCTTGTGAATGCTTTGAGCATTGTTGTATATTCATTTCTGCAGTTTGGCAAAGGAATAGACCAGGGTTTGCAGCACTTTGTGGGATTCTTGTGGCAACTTGATTTGGTATTGTTTTTCCTTCTGTAATTGCAAGTTTACATGTTTATGTATGCCATCATCTCTCTCTGTTCATCTTAACTAAATGAAACAAGGATAAAGGTAGAATTCATTGATGTTGCAATGCTCTACCTAGGGTTTGTTTAGTTATTTATGTTTTCAGCTGTTTGAAGAGGATCCCTGAGAACTTCATGCCCTATCCAACTCCTCACCAATATTAAAACTCTCCATCTCACTCAATTTGAAGTACTAAACCATTTTCCTACCTTGCCCCATAGAGATCTCTGCAAAGCTATGTCCATTCCCCAGACCCAAATCTGCCTTTCACATTTGAGCTAGCAAACCAACATTAAATTCAATAAAACTCCTCTAAGAATATACCTAGCTTAAAATTAGTCTTTATATCAGTCATCTCAAGCTTTATTGGCCATATTTTCCTGATATTGACAAGGAGAGAGCCCTCTCCCAACCTGGTAGGGCTAGCTACCAGGTTAAGCGTGGTTTGATGTTACCCTAGATCCTACCTTTCTTAGCCTGAGGTAGATTTAGGCCCTAATAGGAAAAGCCATAAAATAGAAGGTGGGTCCTACGCTCCAAAACCAATAGAATATCAGAATCGTTTCGGGCGATAAGCGGGTCTTTCATAGGACCCAACGATTCCATACGTTGATTGACGTGTGTCCAGCGGAAGAGAGAGAAAACCGCTCTCATCATGGGCTAACATTCAAGCAAGTCAACCGTGAGATAAGAGTGATAATCATGGGATCTGGAGACCCCAGATCTAATGGTGGATATTGCAGCCGATGGGAGACTGGATTTGGAAGGAGAAAATAAGCTACGTCGCACAAAGGTTGAAGTCTGATTTGACCACTAAACTAGCAGATGAATCATTTCAAAAAGTAACCGGAATAACGAACCATTGAGGAAGAGCTGGCACTCAGTTAGTGAGAGGACAAGTGGCCACCTCCCTATGAAACATTACACAGTGGTGATGACGTAGAGGTAGGGAACTCCAAGCGAATAACAATAGGCAATCTGAAGAGGTAGAAGAGGAAGTGAACAGTCAAGGGACAGATTGGCTTTAAGCTACACATAGACAGAGAACAAAACAGAGGGAAGAAAGAAGAAGGAGACAGTGAGACAGAGGAAACAGAACAGAAAGTGAAGCAGAGAACAGAGAGTTGAGCTAACCTACAGAGCTAAGGCAACATCGAGCAGACAGAACCAGGCTTCAGAGGTTCAAGCAATCCCTGTGAGGATATCTATCGGGAATTGAGTACCAAATTGGACTAATCCCATTAAGGCCAGTGAGTTCAAGATTTGGTAAGGAAGAGTCTGTGTACTCTAGTGGCTTGGGGAATCCAAGAACCACCCTACTAAGCATCATCTGTTTTAGGAGACTCAAATTGAGCTCCTCATTGTAAAAACTCTACTTAAAGACACAATAAAAGAAGGCCACCACTGAAATATGGACCAGGAGACGTAACCCACGAGGATTGGCTGAACTCCTTATTAAATTTTGTTGTGTTATGTTTTGCTTGTTGTGTTTCTCTTATTGTTTTCCAGTGTCTGTGTATTTTGCAATATTATCAATCCGTTTCCTAAGATAACATAGAAACACACCAGCACATGAGTCTGCAATACCTTCATTAATAAATTAAGTGAGATCACTCACAAGTGATTTTTAGATAAAGTGGTATCAGAGCCTTAAGCTATAAAGGTTAGACAAGCTTGTGCTGGATTTAGCTGTTGAATGCTAACTAGATCAAAACTCAAATTAGGAAAAGGAGAGTTGGTCGAAACTAATCCTGAAATTGGGAGAGTATATCCTCAGAAGACAATGTCAGAGGAAGGTTCTGTGGGGCTAGACCCTTAATTCATAGATAGTTTCCTAGCCATAAAGTCCATGGTAAAGGAAATGTATAAGGACTTTATAAAACATAAAGATGAAGATTCAACAAGCTCCAAACAAGATAAAGGAGAAGAAGAGTCTCTCCTCCATGACCACTCAAAAGGCAAAGGGAAAGAAGAAAGCTTTCTCACACCTCCTAATAGCCCTGAACATAAAAATAAGACATATTTGATTAAACTAGATGTTAAATTTGATTTACCTATATATGATGGAGAGTTGAATATAGAAAAGCTGGACAATTGGATTAAACAAATTGATGTTTATTGCAGAGTGCATAGTATTGATTCAGATAAGAGCAAGATTCAGCTGGCAAGCCTACACCTTGGAGGCACTGCCTTGGTTTGGTGGGAAGGCAGGACCCAAGCTGACATAAAGAGACATGGTAAGACTCTTTCTGTCTGGAGTGAATTTGTTTCTGCAATCAAAAAGCAGTTCTATCCACTGGCCTGCATGCAACAAGCCATGATGAGCTGGCAAACTCTTTGACAGTTGAAAGGGCAAAGTGTACAAGATTACACCCCAAGAATTTAGGAAGAGAGCATTGATTCTAGGAATCTCATTAGACTCACCTGAGACTCTGTCGAAGTACATTGGTGGTCTACACAGCTACATGAGGCACACTATCCTCATGTTTAATCCCACGAGTATACGTTAGGTATCTGTTCAAGCTACACATCTAGAAGCTAGAGGAAAGAATGGAAATCCAGAAGTTGGGGGATCATCCCAACCCACTGCAAGTAAGAATAAGGAGAAAAGAAACCAGAAAAGGAAAGCAAGGAAGGCTCACACTACATAGAAGAGCAAGGCTTCATGCACTCACTGTAAGAAGGATGGCCATGATGATGAGCACTGTTGGATTATGCATCTAGAGCTGAGACCTAAGAATTTCAAGGGCAAGAAGAAGAAGACTGTTGTAGCTATTCAGAAAGATTTTGGGTCAGACTCAAGAGATGAAACAACCATTGCAGCTACAGGTATAAAAGGTAAGAATTCTGAAGCATCTACTAGTAATTCTACATAATCTACTATTAATGAAGAAAATTAGAGAAAAAGACATGAGCTTTTCCATATTCGAGTTATTCCAAACATGAAAAGATTGATACTTTGTTTGATAGTGGCTCACAAGTAAATTTAATTTCTGAAGCAATTGTAAAGAAATTGGGATTATTGACTAAACCTCACAAGAAACGATACCCACTAGGATGGTTAAATGATAAAGCACAACTACAAGTGACTAGACAATGCAAACTCAAGTTTTCTTTTGGGTCAGCATTTGTAGATGA
>APFE030554370.1:187148-202141 GCA_000404065.3 Pinus taeda | reverse complement strand
GGGGAATCCAAGAACCACCCTACTAAGCATCATCTATTTCAGGAGACTCAAATTGAGCTCCTCATTGTAAAAACTCTACTTAAAGACACAATAAAAGAAGACCACCACTAAAAGCTAGACCAGGAGACGTAGCCCAAGAGGATTGGGTGAACTCCTTATTAAGTTTTGTTGTGTTTTTTTTTGCTTGCTGTGTTTCTCTTACTATTTTCTAGTGTCTGTGTATTTTGCAATCTTATCAATCTGTTGCCTAAGATAACATAGACACACACCAACACATGAGACTGTAATACCTTCATTAATAAATTAACTGAGATCACTCACAAGTGATTTTCATATCACTTCCTTGGGAAACTCTTTCGGTGAAGAAGGATCTTCCTACTCCTATGAATCTGAAGGATTCCCTAGGATGATAGATAACCAAGGTAATCCTAGAAACAATCAGGATGTCCCACAAAATGATCTTGGAACTCCTTAGCTTGATCAGGATGCAGTTGTTGTTGTTTGTGTATAGCATCCTCTTCCAAGGAACCCTCACAAGTTCCTTCCAAAGTTTGACCTTGATTTGAAGCTACCCGTTGAGGACCACATCAAAGTGTTTATGTTAGATATAAGGAAAAAGTGTGTTCGACATGAGGATATAGTTTTCATACGATTCCCTTATACGTTCAATGGAAAGGCCACTACATGGATTTCTCTCATCCTCCTTGCAATATTATTTCATAGGCACAGTTTGAAAATGTGTTTCTTGAAATATTCAAAGATGAAAAGCCATGAGAGGTTTAGTCAACAAACTATCAAACATGAAAATGCAAAATAAAGAGAAGGTAAGATACTTCAACATTACATTTTTTTCATTAAAAACTATAATCCTTTTTGAATCTTTTCCAACTCAAAATCTAATTATCACCTATTATGTGAAGGCTTTACCTCATGACATAGCCATGTTGGTTAAAAAGGAAAAGGAGCGTACTTTATAGGTAGCCTTTGAAGAAGATTGTCAATTGAAAATGACCTTCTTGTCTGAAATCTAGTACTAATAAACAATCTGACTTGGCCACTTCTTCTTACAAAACACCATAAACATCAAAACAACCTACAGTAAAAAATAATCAGTCATCTTTAGATCTAGAGAGCCTTCAAAAGGTTATAAATAAATTATCCAATGAAATAATTGACCTTAAGAAAGGAAAATATGAATGACCATCTGACAAGGGAAAATTTAAGCAATCGTTTAGTAGACGACTTCCTCATAAATCACATCCCCCTAATGAAGGTTTGAATGTTGAAGGACTGCAAAACATTTCACAGACTTTGATAGTAGATATGGATATAAATTTAGATAATAGTGAAGAAAAGGAAGTTGAACCTGATTTTGAAAATGAAGGTGAACTCAACTTCTTGATTATTCAATGAACTTATTTGAAGAAGATATAAGCCATGTTTTTACCCAAAGTAAAGCTTTATCTAAAAGTCGAACACCATCTACACTGGATAAAAATGTAAATAGAAAGAACACCTAACACTCAAAAATCTATTATTTCAAATCTAGAATATGATCTAATAGATTATCGTAAGAAAATAATAGCTAATATCTCCGTGTATGAGCTATGGAAAGTTCTTGTGATTCAAAAAGTTTAACCACATATTGTTGACTTGAAAGCTCCCACAGTTAAATAAATAACTTCTTTTGACAAGTATTCCATGGAAAATGTTCATATTTTGAAACACACCACAAACAACTCTTCCACCCAAAAAAATAAACCCCCACCATTTTTATTAACTCTTGAAATTTGTAACTATAACATCCGTAATTGTATGATCGATACATGTGCTTCTTCTAATGTGATTCCTCTTTTGATTTGTAAGAAGTTTAATGCACATTCAAATCCTTTTGACATAAACATTGTACAACTTGACATAAATTATGTTAAAGTGGTAGGGTAAGGGTGAAAGCATGGAGCCGGGTTACACTTTTTTGCAAAAGAGGGCGCGTTTGGGTGGAAAAAATGATAGCTCGATTGAGCCATTTAAGCGCTCGATCGAGTCATTTTTAAGCGCTCGATTGATTTCTTTGAGATATTTAAATTTTGAAATCAAATGCTCGATCGAGTGTTTTAAGCACTTGGACACATGGCAGCCAAATGTACGTAGTTAGAGTATGTGATGGAATGTAGAAAAAATCAAATGCCTTCAAACAAACACACAAACGCTTTCAAACACTGTAAACTATTGTTATTTGCTCACTGTGTAAATGCAAGCTCTGTATTAAACATTTTTTTTCCACCATCATAGCCAAATGTCGCTCAGGTAGAGGTGCAGAACATTGTGCATTCATGCGCACACATACAACACTCTTGTGGAAGGAGAAATAAGTAGCAAAACAAAAACAAAGAAGAGAGAGGGTTGTGTAAAGAAAGAACCCTGAACATAGGAAGAAACACAAAATATATACGCTGATGTGGAAGAAAGAAGGCATCGATTTTCAAGAAGATAGAGGACCGAGATTTTTTCAACGTTTAGGTTGACTGAGCACTCCAATAGACTCCAGAAATCCTATAAAATAGGGTAACATATCACCTCCAGATTGCCATAAAATGTTAGCGTATTTCAAGGAAAAAAACTCATGTTAAGCATTGCATTGTGTCATGTTAAAAAGGAGCTAAAACATGTATTTTCCATTGATTTAATGAACAAATCCTTTGAAATATCGAAGGATATTTCTGATTGAATTAGTGTTGTCTAACACAGAAACTCAAGTTATCTCAGAAATATCACAAAATCACTTCAAGATAAGGTAATATCGCAATTTCCTCATGCGTGGTTGTATATGAAAACATAGAGTTTTCGATTTTGATTTTGAGAAAAGAATTTTTCCTATTTTTTACACACAATGGGCATAATTCATTTCATCCATGTCTGGTCTCTATGGGAAAATTCGATTCATCCATGTGCACAATGAGAATTTTTGATGATTTTTTGCAAAAACAGAGATTGAATTATCGGTTGAGCAATAAAAACATGGTCATAATGTTTTTATGATATTTGTATACAAAGAGCAATGTTTTTATGGGTTTTGAAGAATAGTGAACTGTTTTTTTTTTGCAGCAAAATAGAGGTTGAAGAAGATTGATTTCATTTTTTTTTTGTGAAGAGCATTAGAGAGGAGGTAGGCCCTATCACCATAATGCAAGAATAAGTTAACAAATATTGGTATGTATGCATAAATTTTTATTTTCCAAATGAGAATGATGATATTGCAAGGTTACATAAATTGGTTTTCAGATCATATGGCTCCCAAGGTAGAACCAAAAGATTTCCGGATTGAGCATTGTAAAAGGAGACCATAGAAAAACTTTATCAGGATAGTCTAATAGGCTTCCTCCAAAATTTTAATGGGCACAATGAAAGCATCACCAGGGAGTTCACAAACAATTATGCAAAAGATCAAACCATGGTGGGAAACCTAGTTATCCCATTAAGTCTAGAATTCATTTCTCAGGCCTTAGATCTACCACTGTTAGGGGAATAGTATCATAAGGGCTTGCACTTTAAAGAAAAGGGGTGGACTTTCTTTTTAAAGAAAAATAGGAAGGGATCATTTGATAGAACCAAGGGCATACCAAGGGAATGGTTTAATGAGCCATGGGCAGAATTGGTTTTAATTATTCAGAAATTTTTCCCATGTGATGGAAGGCATAGTGTGGTGCATCTTTATCATGTTAGATTGCTCCAGAATATCAAAGGAGAAGTGAAAATCAATTTACCATATTTATTCTCCCAAAATCTGATTAAAATGATAGAGAATGTGAGGAATGAAAGTAAGCCCAAGGAAGCACAAATATACCACCAGGGACTCAACAAAATTCTTATAGAGTATTAAATGAAAGCCAAGGGTGTAGAGTGGAAAGAGTTTTTAGTTCAACATCATTTTAAAGAACAAATCATAGAGAAGAAATTTAAACCAGTTCATGAGACAAGGAGCATGATGAACTCACCTTTTTATCCAAGGACAAGGTCCAAAAAGCAACAAAATAGTATCATGGTTGAGAGAGAAGCATCTTTCCAATCCATTCCCTAGAAGCATAGGAGGAAAAGTCTAGTAGAAACAAGTAGTAAAGAGAAAAACCCTGAAGTACAAATTGTTGAAACACCTTCCACAGAAAAACAAGTTGATGAAATCATTGACAGATTGGAAAAAGAAGCCTATGAAAGGACATTGCAGAAATATTCATACTTTGATAATGTTGAAATCCCACTTCATTTGCCAAATACACAAAAGGATTAGAGAGAGAGTTGCACCTTAGCAAAATAAAATAACTAATTGATCAATTGGAGATAAAAAGAATTCTAGAGAGACATTTGAAGAAAGAAAACAAGACATAGAAGAAAAAAATGCAAATTTATCAAGGAAAATGAAAAACTAAATGAAGAAGTTGGAAAACTAAAAACAAAGAATGGCATTCTTTGCAGGCAAGCTTTCAAGTGGCTCAAAGACAAACTTATGGAAGAACAAGTATGAAAACAAAAAGTCATGGCTACAATCTACAAGGAAGAGAATTACAAGGGAATTGACTACCTACTGCAAGCAGCATAGCATGAGCCATCTAGATCAAGTACAGGGTTTACATCAGAGCTGAGAAGGTCCAAGAGAAAGAAGCAAGCATGAGGACATGCTTGTACATCAGCAAAGGGGATACGTTGGCCCTCATTTTTAATCAAATTTTGCTTAATTAAATACACTTAATTCCCATTCTATCCATCCATTTACCATCCATATACACCATATTTTAACCAATTTTGCATATTCAGGTATATAAATTAAGTTTTGCAATTTTTAGATGTTTTTACAAAAAATGAATTTTAAATGCATTTTTTGACATGACTAGAAATTCCCGTAATGGCTTCATTGATGTCATCCTTGTAGGACACTTGGGCATGAGATGAGCACATTTGTAGAAAGTTTGGAAACTAAGAATGGATGTATTCCTATTGGTTCGGTCAAACAGAGCTTAAATAGGCCCAGTCAAATCTGGTTAAATAGGATCAGGCATTCAAGAAATCCCTAGGAAATAGGTCAAATTTAGGATTTTATGGGATTTTCCAGATTTTGAGTGATTGGATGGATGAGCTCAACCTGAATATATAGGATAAAGATAGGCATAGCCGTGTTGTGGTAAAAACACAACCCTCCATTATTGATGTGTTCACTTCAGATAATGGGGACCCTTTCTATAAAAAAATTGGCTAAACACCTTTTTGGAGTTTTATTTAGTTAATTGCCCTACGCTTTCATTAATTTTTCATTTTCTTTGGATTCTTGTTTTGATTGCTTTGTTAAAATTGATTTTTTATAAGCTTCCCATTGACGCTTGTTTCACCTCATTTGGTCAACTGGTTTGAAAATGGTACTCCTTCGAAATCTCGTCATTTATCTAGCCTGGGTTAAAAATGCATAAAATGTACAATGTTGCACATTTTGTAAATAAATTAGTTCAATAACACATTTTTTCAAATATTAACCCCCAATTAGTTATTACTAACATTTTTCATTTTTCAGCCAAATCATGAATTATTCGAGATTGTAGTAATTTGCTCTAATTTCCCAAATTGATTATTAATCTCGAAAATCCAAAATTTCGAAGTCGCTGTAGTTTATTTTTCATTTATTTTCATTAAAGTGACTGTAGTTTAAAAATCTAAAATTCATAAATAGATACCAAAATAAAAAATTTGTTTTTTAATATATTAAATTAATTAAATAGTAATATATTAATATAATTAATTTAATTAAATTAAAATTTAAAACACATTATATTATAAATAAAATAAAAATTATAAATTGCGTCAGAAATCGGATGGATCGCATTAGAGATTATATATCACCAGTTTTTAAAACTCTTTATACCCTCTTTCCCCGATCGCCAATATGCGATGGCTCAATAAGCAGAATGGCATTACCCCAAAAAAACATGGACTATTTATTATAGAATTTCACTATACATGAGTGAATGAATAGGTAGATCAATTTAATATTAATAATAATATATTATTTATAAATAATTTTAAATTACTAATTGATAATATATAAATTTAATTTTTATTTAGTATTATTAGTTTATAAATAGTTATTATTAGTTATATAAGATTAATTAATAATTTATTTTATTATTTATTATTTAGTTCATAATTTAACATTAAATTAGAAAGTTATTAGATAATTGACTTCTTAATTTAGGATTTATTTTTATTTAAAATTTTGATTTTTAGCCCAACAACAGAAATTCCAGAATTGTGCCAGAATTGACTCACCAACTTTGGAAGCTCATAGAATGAGTTTTATTTGGCCAAATGAGGCCCAAGACGGCTCATTGGAAAGATAAAATCAAGGAGAATATTTTTGAGGAGGTTTCACTAACAGATTTGGTCATTTATTGGGTCAAAAATCAGACAAAATATCAAGCTACAAATTTCTAAAACAAAATCAATTTTCTGAGTTTTATTTTCTGCATTTTCATTTGTCCAAGCCTCTTCTCAATGCAGATCCATTCATCAATAATATGCTTGGCCAATCAAACCATCCCACGCATCAATAAAAAGCTTACATTTTATTTTCAATTATTTAGTTAGTTGAATTTGATTGGATTTATTTTAATGCCAGAAATGATATTTTGATTTTATTGTTGTATTTTAATTCATTTTGATTTCTTTTTGCAGGAAAGCAGTAGAAGAAATATGGAGAAAATGATCTCAATCAATGAGAAGACTCCAACAACTAAAGATTGGAATTTTGAGCAAATAAAATTGGATTTGGCATATTTCTCTTCAACAAATTTCCTCTCTAGAATTCCTTCACAAATATTATAAATAGCAGACTGCATAATGTAATAAGGGGCTATTCTCCTCTGCAATTTTAGACTTCTAAAAGCACTACTATAATAGGAATTTAGAGTTGTAGGAGGGAGGAGAGAAAATCTCAGATCTGGGAATTATTGAGGATTTTTCCTTTGCATCTTGAATTATGTATGAGGGGCAGAGTTTGCACTACTGTGGCTCTAGTTTTGAAGGAAAAAGTTCAAGCAATGTAAAGGACTATTGGAGACCAAGGTCAGAGAAATGAATGCAATAAATTGGTATTTCTAATACTAGTGTTTCAAATACCAGTTTCATTTTTATGGTAACATAAATGTCTCATTTTATTCATGTTTGTGCACTCTTGTTAATAAGGGTAATTTGTTTCAATGTTGTTATTATGTATCTCTGTTCTTATGGATTAAATTTTGATTTCTGAGTAACTACTTGCTTATAAATCTATCTTATAAAACTGATTTATTAAATAGTAATGTGTTATGAACTATTTCTGCATATTATTGTTTAATTATTGGATTTATTGATTTGATAATCAATATCATTTTTGTGAACTACTTCCTGGAATGTTGTTGGTTTATTATCTCAGTTAAAAGGTCTCAATAGGATTTGTTTTGATATCCATAATATCAGTGAATTGAACTACTTCATTAAATTGATATTCATTATAAACAAGACATGTTTAAATCCCAATATTTTAATTATCTTGCTCTTAGTTGGGTTAGATCTATATCTGCCTAATTAAAATAGGATTTAGATTAGTTTCTTTTGCTTGCATTATAGAATAAGCTTGCATTTAGAGTAATTTTTATATTCTTTTAAGTCATCTTCTTGAAGAGGCAAAACTTTAGTTGTGGTTTGGCTGAACCCAAATCAGCTTAAGGGTCATTCTCTTGCCTGATCAGCAAGAAGAAGTGATCTGATATCTCCATCTATTGGTAGTTAAAGATATATAATAAACCAATAGCAATAGGGAGAAGGTAACTGGACCTAGTTAAACCAATCAGAGCCACCACGCCAAATGGAAAAGGAGTTGCTTTAAAAACCGGATCGGGCGGTTATCCCCAGTGTTATTGCAGTGATTTTCGAGGCATCAACACTTTTGGCACTAGAAGGAGGAACAGATACTTTTTGTCTATTGGAATCTTTTCAATTTTAACATTTTATGTAATCACGATGGCTCCTCTTAAACTTCCAATTTGGAGTTGTATCCATGGACGTGCATCTTCCAATACTCAACTCGAAGTGGTAAGACTCTTGTCTCAGGTAAAGTTCAATGGTAAGAGAAATTCTTCTGCTTTTAATCATGTCTTTCAATTTATTCAAAATGTTTCAAATTATGATTTTCAAGGAATTGATGAAGGCATTTTATGCAGAATTTTACTCTCACATTTGCGGCAAAAGCCAGAAACTGGTGTAGAACTCTTCCAGTTGCTTCAATTCACAGCTGGGATCAATTTGTTATAATTTTCATATCTAAATTTCAAAGTTACGATTATGAACAGATATGTGATGAAATTGAATATTTGCGAAGATTTGAAAATGAGTCCGTTAAAGATTTTAATATTCAATTTCATTTGAATTGTTTAAGATTTAAAGTTGAAGATAAACCTACGGAAGAAGAATCACTAGATTGGTTTGAACATATTTGCTCTCTTCCTCCCATTCCTAATTCATATGAAATTAGTTCAAGCTTTGTTCCATCCCCTTCTAATATAAATGAGAATTCCAATATGGATGTGCAAATAAATTGTGAAGAAGTGGTTTCACAAGGCTTAGAAGATATTTCTAATCAAATGCAAGAAGACAACAACAACAATTTTGAAGAAAGAGCCGCCTTGAAATCTAAAAGCTACTCTACACTGAATTCAGAAAATCAGATTGCAAATCATCAAGTGCTAGCAACAATCAAAGTAAATAATAACATGCAAACTGCTGTACAAATTTCTAAATTTTTCCATGATGAGAAAATGCCAAAATCAGAACAGCAAAGCGGCATTCTTCAAGAAAGCATGAGCACATAAAGGAATGATTTTGAATCTGAAATTTATAGTGAACAGAATGCACAAGAGTTCTCAAATAGAGACAGTTTTAAATGCATTGTTTTAGGTTCACATTTTTCCCTTTATCCTGATATTTTTAATGATGGTCATTTTTCCCCTCATGGTATTAATGATTTTGCAGAAAATAAAGAGGATGGTATAAATGAATTACCAATAAATTTTTATGAAGATAAAGAAACAATAATTGATCATTCGTTTGTCATTAATGAGCATGAAATTTTTATTCCTCCTTGTTTTGATATATTGGATGAGATAGAAGGGAATTCTAGAGAATATTGTGAAATCATTTATGATAATTACTCTGACATTGAGGACATTGATTTCTATTCCTCTCAAGAGAATCCAAATGAGAAAATTCAAATAACATTTGTGGATGAGGAACGTTTCAATTTAGAAATTATTCCAACCTATCCTCATTTTAGAGTAGAAAATTATCTTTATGATTTCACTATTCGAAAAAACATTCCAATTTATGATTCATATCAAGATCAAACTCTCATTCCTACTCATAATCATAATTTGTTTTCTAGTTCACAAGTTGGAATTTGAAATTACTCAAATTCCATAATTTTGGCCAATCCTTGTGAAAAAAAAAATCATTTCAAAACAATCCCAATTATGCTGTAACATTAGTTGTAACAATAGTGATTTCATTTTATTTTTGTTTCCTCACTTCTTTGGTTTAAAATTGGATTTTATTTCTAATCTTATTTTTCAGATTTTTGACACATTATGCTGGTATATTGAGCACTTTACTATCAAACATTCAATTGATGCATTGCCCTATTTGAAAATTGAAGTTTTATATTATAATCAAGAGCATCAAAAGCTATTTCAATTTCAATTTCAATCAATGCTAATGTTTTATCAAAAGATTCTATCTTTTCAAAGGCAATATCAACAAGAGAATGTATTTAAAGAAATCTACCGACAATCCAATTTAATTAATAATTTTCCATTTCATTTGAAAGATTTCCATCCATTTTTAATTAATTCATTTGAAAAATATTTGGAAATTTTTCTCTCAAAGAAGATTGTTAATAGCTTAACATTTGTACATAACACTAACAATTTTTTCCAGACCTTTGAATTTGAAAACTCATATCCACAATTTGGCCTTTCATCTCCTTTTTTGAACATTTCCCAATCATTAATAGAAATCCATCCAAATTTCTATGATCCAATTGGTATTCAATTGGAAAGGAAATTTCAAGAGAATGAGATCTTAATTAAGTTGCTAACAATAACTATAAATTCTACTCACAGATTTAATTTCCTTAGTTCAATCAGATTTGTATTTTTATTACTAACATTTGAACTGTACATACATGCAACAATTAAAATGAGAAAATGGCTACACTGGAAATATAACTATATCTAGTCATTTTCATGTATATGGTCAGAATAGGAGTAGAATTAATTTAGTTAGTTTGTTTTGTATAGTTAATTTGTTTTTAACAGTTTTGTAGATTAAAAAATAAAACAAAGCAATCAGTCTTCTCATGCATGTTCACTGAAACATTTTCTCCTTATCAGAAAGTTTTAATTCTTGCTCTCATTTTTAAAATTTCTTACAACAATACCTCTACTATGTCTATTTTGAATAATGTCTTGATTAAATTCAATTGAAGTTGCACTTGGCATCAATCACCTCAAAGCCACTTTTCTTCACTTCGGGATTTCCTTCTAAGATTTTCTTTTGAAATTTATATGGTAAGGATTTGAGGATATAAAAGCTTCATGATCCCATTATCCCATGAAATGTATGACTGTCTATGATAAGTTTAATTCTGACTCAATCATTATTAGTCAGTCTAACCTTTCATGGTAATCATATGAAGTTCATATTATCTTCCTCGGAATTTGCTAAAGCTGGCCTTAAGGATGTTCATTTTGCTGAGTGCACACATTCAAATCTGTTTTGATATTTTCCACAATTAGTAGTTTTATCCCATTATGATCTTTAGTTGAATATTTCATGCTGCAATACGCATCATATTCATTTACTAAAGGCATTATTGAACAGTCGTTATAACAATACAAATTCTTCTCAAGTTATTCAGAATAAGCAGAGGTAATAAATTGTTGTTTCAAATTCAAAAAAAGAAAGACTATTTTCATATTTATTTTTGGTAAATTCTATATTTCCTGAACATGAATAAGTGGATTCTATTTAAGCTGATTACTCACTCCGATTTAGAATAAATGATGAGATAATTTTGAACAAAGTCAGAATTTTGATAAATCCTAAGAAGGATTTAAAGATTCATGAGGTAAAATCTGTAGACAATTTCCTTCCAGGTATGCATTCACAAGTTCTTTCTCATCTCTTATTAGTTTCTCTTTTCTTTAGTTTATTTTTTATTTGTGTTCTATTTTATTTACAGGTTTTCATTTGTTTTCAAAAAACTTGAAGTAAGCAGCAAACCCATTTCAAATTTGCAATAGGTTCAAGGAAATTTTATGTGTGATTCATTAGAATTTCAGCATTTTTTAGCTTTGCTTTCATTCATTAGAAAACCCAAGTGAAATTTAAAACATTATCGCAAGATTCATGTTTGAAATATTTCGACTTGATTTTCATATTGCTAATAAAAGATCTCCGATGTATTATCTCACTTATATTGCATTTCCCATATCGGAGATTTGCAAGTGAAGTATACTTCCATTGTCATGAATTGCCGATCTCCGATAATCGACTTTAACAATATTACGATAACCACATAATTCCGGACCCGATATGAAATTCAAATCAAATTCATAAAAATGTCGCATCCGTTCAATCACAATAACGGTAGGAGCATAACTTTAAAGGGACCAATGTCATGGATTTGATATGTTATTAAAATCCCATCATAAAGTTATCGGGTCCGCTCTTCATCGCATATCGGCATATCAAAAATTGTTATATCATGTGCTTAAGATTGTCGATCGCGCTGATTGTTGATCGCACCGATTTTCGATCGTCGATTAGCCACGTCATTCATCACATATCGGCATGGCAAGAATCATATTGTGTTACATCGGGTACCAAAAGTTCACCAATCGCCGATTAGCAATCGATGATATCGCAATCGCATTTTTATTTATGCTCACATCACATCTCCGAATCTGCGATGTGTGTTTTGTGATATGGGAAGCACAATGCAAATATTCTCCAATCCCTGATATGATATTTCTTTAGTGATGCGATCGCTTCATTTCATTGCACATGTTCTTATCAGCAATCTGTTATTGCAATATCCAATGCGATAGCTTCCAATGCATGCCTTTGAGCCATTAACATTTAATCGATATATGGCATAGCAACAAAAGTGAAGTCTTGCAAATTAAAATTCAAGCATGGTAAAGAGACATGTGATGTGACTCATCCGATACGGCGATGTGTTATTTTAAAAGCAAGCTTGGGTAACCAATATGATAAGAAAGCAGTTAATGACCAATTTGTAGCATATTTAAATCATTTTGATTTATCATATATTCCAATTTTAAATATATAATTCCGTAATTAAAAATGGAATTCAAGACCTCCCTATTTTCATGTTTAAATTTTATTATCTTGGATTTGGTCTTGATTCTGGACAATTTATAAAATCATGGAGTTTATATGAAACTTATAATATTTTGAGAACATTCATTACTGCAAATTCTCATTCTCATTTCTGATGCATTTGTTTTAATTTCGATTCCCTTGAACACTAAGCATTCCATTTTATATTTGATAGCTTGCTTTAGTGTAAATAAAATAAATAATGATTTTGGATTACAGGATTTTGGTTAGTTTGACTTCTTCATGTTTTTAATGTTAATTAAAATAAGAAGTCAACTAGTTTGGAGAAACTGATACCTTTCAAGTAAGATCAAAAGAAATTATCCAATGGTAAGATTCATGTACCCACTTTCATTAATTTCCATTTCGTTACTTTAGTTTCAGTTTTGTTTTTACTGATATAAAAAAATCTGTTTTGCAGTTCTCCATTTGAAGCTTTCAATCCTCTACCGAATCAGATTTTCAAAGTCTTATACTCTTCTCCTGGCTTTAGTTTAAGAAGCAGCAATAATTTTCGTCAAAACAGCTATACCAAGAAGTTTCTGAACCTTTAGTTTGTTTCTTTAAGCATTCCTTTTATTAGAAAATGATTAAGATGATGCTTTAAAACAAGAAGAATAATATCAAACAAAAAGTTTTCATTGTGGTTGAATTTTATCGTCACTGCTATCCAAAAAGCCTAAAGCATTTACAACCCTGCAAGGTATGATTTTCTAAATCTCGACATAAGAAGAAATGATTACGCGATTACTTTATTTTTCTTCATATTGTTGAGACATTGGTATAAATATTCTTGTTTGAGTTTATCTTTCGAAACTGAGATTTTCCTGTCCATTTTTAAGATTTCTTCGTTTTTATTTTTGTTTGCTGATTTCTTTCTCATTTTAGCATAAGAATTCTTTTCCTTAGGATTTCAATTTTGATTTTGGTGACTTTGTCATTATTTATATGGAAGGCCTACTTGTTACCTAACAATGGTTAGTATACATGGAGAAAAATTGTTAATAATCACCTATTAGTTCTTTCTTAAATCTCTTAGTGAAGTTTGATTTTCTTATTATAAAGATAGACATACTTAAGGAAGAGATTACCAATCAAGAGAAGTTGGCAAAGTATCACAAAATCTGGAGAAATTCCTTTTTCATCGAAATTGTAATCATTTTGAGATTTCAAAATTTTATTAAAATCTTTCAAAGTTTTATTATCAGTCAAGAAAAGTTATTTATAACCAAGTAAAGATACTTTACAGCAAAACACCTTTAACTCTGAAATTTTCATTCTTAACTCTTAAGGAGTCATTGATTCTCTCTGTCCTAGAAAGTCTTATTTTTCTAGAGTGAGATCCAGAAGTAGATTTAAACTTAAAAGATAAGAGGTCTCATCATGAGCCTGCTTACCATGATCATAGGGGAAAAATAGGCTGACATTACTAATACTGCTAAACAAACCAGAGTAATGGCTTATGATTGCCAACAATTATAAGACAAGGGGTCTCATCACAAGTCAGTTTGTTCGGTCCAAATATAACCAATGAATGGCATTGTCAACTATCTGGCCACCAAACCAGGACAATGGCTTTTAAGATTTAAACAAATAAAAAATAAAATTAAAAAATTAAAAAATAATACATATATAAATGGAATTGATCGCTAGTCAATAATTTTTAAAGAGATGGGTTCCTGAACCACTAATGATTAAAAGTAACCCGTCGAAACTTATAGTTGTTGCTGGCAGCAGTGGCTTACCTGTAACAAAGAGTATATTTTAAAAGCTAAGCTGTAAATGACCCCTGCTTTATTTGTTCAACTAATTAATGATTGATATAGAGTTTTGAAATATTTTAATTTATGAGAAATTTTGAGAAAAATTATAAGTTAGATGATTTTGGTTTTTATTCAGAATAATAAACCTAGTCAAGCATAATTCTCTCTTCTTTAATTATTTTTACTTTAATTTTAGGAAAATCTCATTTATATCAAACAGAGATAACTGGTTCTTCTTCCATGTGTCGCCATTGTTGTGGTAAAAACACAACCCCCCATTATTGATATGTTCACTTCAGATAATGGGGACCCTTTTTATAAAAAATTTGGCTAAACACCTTTTTGGATTTTTATTTAGTTAATTGCCCTACGCTTTCATTAATTTTTCATTTTCTTTGGATTCTTGTTTTGATTGCTTTGTTAAAATCAATTTTTTATAAGCTTCCCATTGACGCTTGTTTCGCCTCATTTGGTCAACTGGTTTGAAAAATGGTACTCCTTCGAAATCTCGTCATTTATCTAGCCTGGGTTAAAAATGCATAAAATGTACAATGTTGCACATTTTGTAAATAAATTAGTTCAATAACGCATTTTTTCAAATATTAACCCCCAGTGAGTTATTACTAACATTTTTCATTTTTCAGCCAAATCATGAATTCCGGGATTGTAGTAATTTGTTCTAATTTCCCAAATTGATTATTAATCTCGAAAACCCAAAATTTCGAAGTGGCTATAGTTTATTTTTTATTTATT
>APFE030554370.1:126964-174818 GCA_000404065.3 Pinus taeda | reverse complement strand
TTATGAAATATAGTATAATTAATGAATAAATATAATGTTAAAATATTTTCCACACACGTTACAATATGGACTAGTGAAGTTTAATCAGAGGTTTTGTTTTTGTGGTTTGTGAAACTTCTCTGGAAATTCTATGTTCAATGGGTTTATTCAAAGATTTACACTTTATGATGCAGTTATTAGTCCCTGCCATCTAGCAATGGCATGGGACTATAGTAATCGGAATCATGATTTTTAGCATTAATTCATTTAACTAGTATGTAGTTTATACATTGAGTTTGTGGCGTATACAACTAGTTTCGTGTGTTAACTATATGGCAATTTATTTCATCATCTTATTTGGCCTCTTCCCGAGGAGGAGAGGCCAAAAGCATATGTTATTTTCGACTTCTGTTGTTTTTATTATTTGGGAAGTGGAGACTAATGCTAGCATTAGTTTACCGTTATTAAATGTTATGAAATGTTGTACTATGGTATTATAAGTTAAATTCATTTGCAGGTGACTTGAAGTTGCCAAGTGAGCTGAAGTTGCCAGGTGGGTTGAAGTTGCGAGGTGGTGAACTGTTGAAGTTGCCTAGTGGCAAATGCATGTTGTTGTTGTGTCTGGTTAATGGTTGAAGTTGTTTTTTGCAGTGTCTGGTTTACTTGCGCACTCTTATCAGGTCGAAGAGAAGTAATATGGTTGGCTTTGCCCGACTGGGTGTTATCATATCCTAGAATTTGGCGTACGTTCTTGTGGGGGAAACCCCCTTACGTATGGATGCATTCATGGGTGTGTACTGATGTTGGTGCTGGTGGACAACCTGGTACTGCACTTCTTTCTGCACGTATGTTCTTACTCGTACCTCAGTTGCTCTTAGCCCTTAAGCTGACTTCCCTGGTTTTTTATGCTTCCCTGGTTTGGTTTCTTTCTGCTTCCTTGGTTTCTTTTTGCACGTAGGTTCTTAATCACACAGAGAGTAAGAAGTTCAGTGTGCATTGAATGAATGATGAAAGTAAACAAGTTAGTGTGTATTAGCAGGTATTTATTAATGAAAACCTATGTATGAATATGAACTGGAAAGATTACTTAGTGCTCACAAGCGTGCATATATATAAATATATATAAAGAGTGCAGAAATAATCACTTCAGTTATATATCAATAATTTGGGTTGATTTATAAACTCAGAGAAATAGGCAACGTTGCAATTATATATCAATAAATTGGGCTCATTCGTAAACTCAGAGAAATAGGCAACACTGGAAATATATATCAATAATTTGGGTTGATTTTAAACTCAGAGAAATAGGCAACATTGATACAAATGCACTTAACAAACAGTAATTTGGGCTGATTTGTAAACTTAGAGAAATAGGAAGCAGCGATACAAATGTATAGGCAACACTGATACAAATGTACTTAACAATAGACTTTGGACATAAACATCTATATGATAAATTGTCAATTAATACACAGTGAGAGAAAAAGAAATTAAGAGAACCTGGTGAAATTAGTAGCCATATAAATCTGTTGGAGAATTCCATTCAGGTCTAGCAACCTTCCTCCAGTAGATTGACAAATATTCAAGTTTGATATATAAATTTACGCCCATAAATGTACAACAGATTGTTCCAGGTAATAAACCAAAGCCACACGTCCTTTATAACTTCATGAACAATGGTACAAGTTGCCCCTTCTGTTCAGCTTTATGTACAAGAAATAATTACAAGGAAACTCGTCTCTCCTCAAATCTGTTACAACCCCAACTTGCCCTCAAGCACTAATATGTCCTCACAGCTGCTATAGGGCGTCTAGCTTCATAGACCCTTCCTATACCTCCCTGTTACTTAGCACCTTCCTATCCTTCCCTGTTACTTAACACTTGACCCATTAATTGTTGCAGTGCCCAAGAGAAAATAGAAAGTTAAGCTATTCAATGACCCTTGATTTTTTCCACTTAAATTCCTCTGGAGGACTTTCTGCAGCCAGTCTTTACCTACCCAAGGGAGATTTCAACTTGCAGGGCAGTTTCAGCTTAATAGGTTTCAACTTGCAGGAAAGCACTTCGAATTGGAAGGGTTAGTTTAACAGGGCAATTTCTTTCCACACACGATGTGATGGTTGTTGTTGTTGTGGATTCGTTTGAGTTTTGGGAAATTCACGTTCTCAAGAAAGCTAGCCAGTGATGACCCCCACCTTTGATCTTTGAGTTTTGGGCAATTCAAGTTCTCAGGAAAGCTAGGCAGTGATGACCTCCACGTTCTCAAGAAAGCTAACCAGTGGTGACCTCCACCTTCGATCAGCTTTAACTGGAAAAATGGTAGGCTATTGTCTACCATCTTTAACATGAAAAATAACAATAGACATACATCTAAATCATCGTTGTGGACAAGTGGTCCGAGCATAAACCCGTGTGGTGTACTTGTGAAAGTATGCAGGCATGGTTACCATGTGCTGAAAACATCTAATATCATTGTGTTAAATGTGGCACTTTGATTTATATTTATTAATAACATTTTTTTTATTTTTTATTTTTTTTTATTTAAATACTTTACTAATTTTTGAAATTCGGCTTGTAATTCATGTTTAGGCGGATTAATAACAAGAAGGATTTCAGACTCTAATTACTACTATTTTGATGGTGCAGAACCACTAATCGTACTCCCAAGCACTCTCACCAATGATCTGCTTGATCTCCATCAGTTCGACGTAACTCTATTTCTCGAAGTTAGGCATTTGGAACTTGGCATTTCTATACAAATAATTTCTAATATATTCTGCTTTGCTCTACTTTGCATGTTCTCCCCGCCCAAATGCACTGATGTCCACACTATTTTGTAATTACACTAAATCAATAGGTGCAGGTTGTTTTCTTCTTAAAGACTGTAGGAATTCCCAAGTGCTCTGCAGGTGGGTGGTGTTTTCTTCTTCAAGACTACAAGATTTCCAAAGTCTTTTCTCAATTTTGGTGGGATTGGTTTTGTTGAGACTTTACACAAAACCATTGGGCCTTTACATAAACCATTGTAAATGCATTGCTCCCTGAGTCCCTTTATTACTCTTTGCTGTTTTTTCTAGTTCTATGCAATATTCAATGTTTGAATTCGAATTTTCAACTACCCCATCCTAATTGACACAAGTTCCAGAACCTAATAAATGGACATCTGCTTTGATCGAAGTTTATTTACAAATATACGAGTTTTCTGATATTCGCCATGAAACCATATGAGCGCTTGTGAATACCTAGTTCATTTTTCCTTTTGTTTGTAGCTCATTACAAGCATGTAATCTAATTATAATGGGCTATAGATAAGCATAAGGTTGAACCCAAGAATTTGTAACCAAAGGGGGAAACTTTTGGGTTCATTCTATAAAAGGGGTGCATGCATAATACAGATTAGGGCTCCGGGTTCTGCAATTTTTACAGGCTTTATTTCTATCTGAATACTGGGTTACCCATTTTTGTATACAATTGAGATTGCAAAGATTGTAACTGTAAATGAGTTCCGAAGAAGTGAAAAACTAGGCTGAGCAGAGGATTTTTAAATTATTGGTAATTGATTTGTCCTTCTGATTGCAGAGATTGTAACTGGAAATGAGTTCCGAAGAAGTGCAAAACCAGGCTGAGCATAGGAGTTTCAACAAGGTTTTAAGCAGAGGTCGTCCTCTAAATAAAATAGCTTGGTCTCTTTGCCAAATTCACTAGGACTCTTGAAGGATTTAGACTCTAATTACTGTTATTTTGATGGCAATTTCCCTTATCCATCAACTTGAATAGTCAGAAGCAAGGGTGAGTGGACTAGTTCCATATGCAGTCCCAGAAGCAGATGCAGCCAAGCCCACCAGCTTCGGTATACCTACATTGCGTCGATGGAGTTAAAACATCTCCTCTGCACCCCACCATAATCAAATTCTGTTTTAGATAATGCAGTTTAATATGGGTTAACATTTTTTCTAAATGTGCAAGGTCTAAATATTCTAGAAATTTTGCTTGGCACTGACTTTCTTCTGCCATAATTAGAGATCTTTATATATGAAAAATATTTCATTCCAATTTTGGAATTATGGGTGTAGTTTAAACCAGCTTATAATTACATATTTAGCTAACATTTATATGCAAATTTATTCTCCAATTTTAGTTTCTTGGTTTTGTACATTTTTGGCTTACGCGGTTCATATTAAGGCTTATGGACAAAAAATGGTTTCAGTTTTTTTGGCAAATACATTCATACACAGTTTAGCGTAGCTTTGTTTCTTCGAGTTAGGCATTTGGAACTTGGCATTTTTGTTTTGAATTCAACAATTTCTTTCAACAAGGTTTTAAGTAGAGGTCATCCTCTAAACAAAATAGATTGGTCTCCTTGCCAAATTCACTAGGAGTTCTAAAAAAATTAAAATTCTTCAATATTTTAGGAACCAATACGTCTAATATTTCATGTTAGTTATGAAGTCGGTGGATGTTCCTACATCCCTTGCTTTTGCAAGTGGTGGTGTGAAGGCTTAAGCTCATGTTCCCACTAATGAGGGCGTGCAATTGATCTCCGGGATGTAGCGTTTTCTCCTTACGGTCAGGCTGCACATTTATTTATGATTCTATGCATCCATGGGCTTAGACTATCAGTAGTATTAGTGGATAAGCTGTTGCTGAATCAACAACATCTACTTTTGGATATGTTGTCTCTACTACCATAGCCCTTGCTGTTGTTTCTACTACCATATCCCTTGTTGTTGCTTTTGCTACACCTGCTCTAGTCTCTTCAGCATGCTAGCTACAACCAGTTGATCTATTTGCCAATTTGCCAACCAACTTGATCTATTTGCCAATTTTCCAACCAACTTGATTTATTACCAACCAACTTCTGTAGTTTCAGTAACTACATATTTGAATAAGATTTTAAGCAAAGTTTGTCCACTAAACAAAATAGCTCCCCTAAATTAAACAATCTGTCAATGCAAGGACTTGCTGCCGCGCAACCCTCCTTGTTAGTTATTAAATTAGTTTGTTGCATGGGATGGTTGTCTTTTCTTGCTATAGGACAACTTGAATTAAGTGAAAGTGTATTCGGTGCTATAAGTTTTCCTGACTTGCGAGTAACCTAGTTAGATAATGTAGTTGTTTTCTTTCGATTTTTCTAAGAGGTTGACTCTATTTGGAGACGGGTGCCAAGGATGCGCTGACCTTCCTAATAGGGAAATTTTAAAAAATCTTATTATTAAATTGTAAAGGAAATGTATATTATAGATAAGTCTTATAGATTAAAATTATATGTTTTTATTTTAAAATTTATGTAAATTTATAAATATTTGGTTAGTTTTTGTTGTGTTTTGAGAGTAAAAGTTTTAGGTTATTGTTTTTTGGTAATTAGGTTAAGTTTAAATTATATTTAATGTGTTTTTTATGCTTTATTTTTAATGGAGTTTTTTAATATTGTTGTAAGGTTTGGACTTTAGAAATTTTTAAGATCAAGCGTATAAGGTGAATTCCCAAGTAAAATGGGCAATAGCTCCCCCAAATTAAACGCTCTTTCAAAGCAGGGACTTGCTACCGTGCAACCCTCCTTGTTAGTTATTAAATTAGTTTGCTGCTTGGGATGGTTGTCTTTTCTTGCTATAGGACAACTTGAATTAAGTGAAAGTGTATCTGGTGTTGTAAGTTTTCCTGACTTGGGAGTAACCTGGTTAGGAAATCTAGTTGTTTTCTTTCAAGTTTTCTGAGAGGTTGACTCTATTGGGAGATGGGTGCCAAGGATGTGCTGACCTTCCTAACAGGGAAATTTTTAAAAAATGTTATAATTAAATTGTAAAGGAAATGTCTATTATAGATAAGTCTTATAGATTAAAATTATATGTTTTTATTTTAAAATTTATGTAAATTCATAAATGTTTGGTTAGTTTTTGTTGTATTTTTAGAGTAAAAGTGTTAGGTTATTGTTTTTTGGTAATTAGGTTAAGTTTAAATTATATTTAATGTGTTTTTTATGCTTTATTTTTAATGGAGATTTTAATATTGTTGTAAGGTTTGGACTTTAGAAATTTTTAAGACCAAGAGTATAAGGTGAATTCCCAAGTAAAATGGGATTTTTCACTTAATCATATTTATATATAGAATGTTGTTTATTAAAATTTCTATATAACAAAAGAAAAAGATTTACGCTTATTAATTTGCATAAAACTTAAAATAATAAATATGAAAAGCAAATAATCATTTTCAAATTTTGACTTGACAAGCAAAACAAACTTAAAATTCCAGATGTGATTCGAATCCTATCAACAATAATTTTATTTAAAAAATCTCTTTATGAGAAGGTCGAAAAACATCAACTCTATAATTGTAACCATTCCCCACCCCCTTGAAGTGCCTTGGGCTCTAAGAGGTGTTAGTAAAAGTATCGTTTTTGCAAGTCTGCGAAATTAATTTCTAATTCCACCATTGTGTTCAACGTTTCAAGAGCTTTCTGATGATATAAATTATACTAAAATTTGACTCCTACATTAAAGGTTATGCTTAATTAAAGTTTATCCTATCAAAGAAAATTCCAAATTATCTAGTGACCATGTGGCACCCACATGGCTTCCAAGTACGTTGACTAGTCAGTAGAAAACGGACCTATGGGGTCAAATCCATGTCATGTCACTCGGTGGTATCATTAGTAAGGGAATTCAACATGAGTAAAAGATTGGGCAATGAGTGATGAGCGATATGGAAGCCTCACGTATCCATCTTGGAACCCTGACATGATTGATGGACTAAAATGATGTTATCAAATATTTTCTGTTGATGAACAAACCCCCCTTGATTTTCACTTATTAATTTTGGAGGAATAAGCTTGAGCCCAGATGCAAAAATAGTAGAGATCATTTTATAAGATAAATTACATAGCAAAATAGGTCTAAACTGAGCCACAGAGTAGGGAATAGACTCCATTGGGACAAGAGCCAAAACATTTAAGTTCGTAACCCTTCTAATACAATTATGTTTGAAGGAATAATCAATCATTCTACAAAGGTCAAATTTTATGACATCCCATTACTACTAATAAAAATGGGAACAAAACTCATCTGATCCAGGGGCCTTATTTAGGCTAAAAGAGAACACAATGGATCTAATTTTTTGTCAGAAATTTCTTTTAAAAGAGAAAGGTTATCCTCTTCAGAGACCAGTTCTAGGATGTGCTCCAACATACAATGTTCTAAATCTTCTTTACTTGGGCCAACATCCCAATAGAAATCTTTATAATGAAGAATAATCTCAGACTGTATTTGAGAGAAATCATTTATTTTGTTTCCTTGAGCTATGATTTCTATGACATTATTCTTCCAAACTTGATTCCTTATCTAATTATGGAAGAATTTTGTATTCATATCATTTCTTTGAGACATAGACTTCATGATTTGAGTCTCCACCATTCTTCCTCTTCCTTAAACGCAGTATGATATTGTTCAAACTCTATTTTTTCCTAAAAAAGGAGCTCATGAGTCATAAGGATGTGTTCTAAAGTTATTTGGTTTGATTCTAATTTAGATTGGATGATAAACATTTTACAGGATGTTGAATCCTTCTGCATCTTGACCCAACCTTTCAAATTGACTTTTATAAGCTTGATTTTCCCTTCCCAAATGGTGATTGGACTGCCTACAAACCACTAGATCCAAACCAAATTAATCAATGAATCCTTATGATCTATGGAAAATTGGATTGAATCTTAAGGGAATAATACCATAGTCTTGAATTTCATTAATTTCAAGAGAAATGGGTCTATAGTTTGTGCTGCACCAAAGCAAAATTTTCGAAGAACATATAAAATATTTAACTAGAAGAGAATCTAATACTAAAAATTTATCCAAACGGGCAGTGACATGACTAGGGCCCAAACTTCTATTGCTCCAAGTATACTTATTGGAGAATGCCTTGATATTGAGAAGATTTAAATTTCTAATCAAATCCTCCATTTTTTCTTGAAACTAATCTCTAACTATAGAGCCTCCTTGTTTTTCCCAAGAATACAAGGTCGTAATAAATTCTCAACATATGATGCAATTTGATCCATATTATGAATCTCCTAATTCCATGAGAGAAGCCTAAAAATCCTTTTTTTTTTTTCTAGAAAATGAATTGGAATATATAAATTAATTGTTGAACATACATTTTTAGAGGGAAGATGTAAAACTTACATCGCCAACCATAAAGGAGAGGCACATTGATCCAAAATCCTTAGAGATGAGGAAGCCTAGAGAGTAAAAGACCACTTCAAGCTCCCATTGAACTAATTGTTGAAATGCCACTACCTTTCCATAATTTATATTAGTTTTAGGAAATCTCTTGATCCCCTATTTTAGTGTCCTGGAGCCGAAGCATATAGGGATTTTATTTTTGAACTAATGATTTAACCTCTAACATTATTTTATCTGAACCCACCCCCTGCAATTTCAGCAAATTAATTTCAATATTTTCTATTAGATTTTGTAACCCATTGTTTGGGGCCTGTTGTAGTGACTACAACCACCCTCCAAAATTTTGGTCTACACCAATTTCAGAGCCTCCCTTGCAGAGTTTCAATTGATGACTGCACACACTCAAGTTCACGCCGTGATCTCGTGTGAGTCTTTATCATCTGCATTGCTTGTTCATTGTATTCAAGTCTTTGCATGTTGATGTCTAATTCATGCTTGCAACCATGTTTTGGTTATGCTCAAAGTCTTCGCTTCGTATGTGCTTGTTGTGTTCGCTATTTAAGCATTTGTTGCACTCACACACAGAGTCACATTCACTATCGTACAGGCACCGTCTCGATCAATGAATGATCAATCATGAGTGTTGTTCTTGGCACTTACACTATCAATCAGTTTTGTTTACCATGTGTGTTTGGATGGTTTGGTCGTTTCATCATCAAGTCATGCGAGTGTGTGTTCGTATGATCACCTATGCATCTTTCGATTGTTCACACACTTAGCCATTTTCGCTGAAGGCTCTAAAAAATAGACTCCCCTCTGACAGCTGGACCATCACCCTGCCATCGACTCGATCAACTATCAACCAGAACAATGCAGAAGCACCAAGCTAGTATTTTTGAGCTGCCTTGCCCACAAGCAATTCAATCAGCTCCCATGTTGGCCACTCGGACAGTCAGACCCTGCAGTGACCTCGAGACTGACTCCCCTCTAAAATTGTGTAGATCCCAGTGACCTCACTTCCTTAACTGACTAAGGAAATTGTGCAGACAGGTTAGACAGCCACCAAGTGCCCGTCCCTGTCTCCCTTAGAAAATTGCATAGTTTTCCCAGCCATTCATCCTGACAATTGACCAACTGTTCATCTAAAAAATTATGCAGTGTCCATGAGCTAGCTTTCCATAGCCCATCAGTCATATCAACTCAAAAATTGCGTAGAGATGATCAGCAAGCCAGTCTCAATGCAATTTTCCTTGCCAGCAATACCTAGTAGCAGACTGCCAATTGCCTCCAGGAATTGCACAAAGATGATCAGCAGGTCGCCCTTAGAGAAATTTTCCTTGCCAGTAGCACGTAGCAGCAAACTACCAATTGCCTCTAGGAATTGTGCAGTTTCTGCTGCCAATGACTCTAGTAGCCAACTAGCAATTCCCTATGGGAATTACGCAGTTTTTGCTGCCAATGACCCCAGCATCCGACTGGAAGTTCGCTCTGGGAATTGCACAGTTTTGCCTACCATTCTCCCAAGCAGTTCCCCAAAAAGATACGTAATCCATGCCTGTTGAACCTTCATGCAGCTCGACCCATTCCTTTGGAAAATTGTACAAATCTAGTTGTCTTACCCCACTGCCTGTTCGTTTTGAAAAATGTGTAGAGCATGCTTGCCTTACCTTTCAGCAACCTAGATTGTTACTACCAAAATTTGCGCAATGTTTCCTCCCAGCCAAGCCAGACCTCACAGCCAGTCATTGTGTACTCAGATTTCCCATCTCCATCACTCAGTGACTTACGCATTTTTCATCAGTAGTGCCCGAAGTCGTTATCCCGCATCTTAGCCTTGTTGTCTCTCTCAGTCACTTGCATCTAAAATGATCATGTGTCATGGTAGACTAGGAGGTTTTTTGGATTTTATGTCGTTTCGTTAGGAGTAACTGCAGGTACAGGAACACCAGCAAACATGACAAGATGATGAATGGGATGAACAAAGGGAGCACATGTAGAAGGACAAGTTCACCAATGGACAAACGAACGAAGCATGCGAAGCGGACTAACGTGATGAACGCATCCTTAGCAAATATACGAGCCTGCAAACTGATCCAGGTGGATCTTCAAACACAATGGCATGGAAAAACTCAAAATTTAAAGTGGCAGAAAGGAAAGTCTCTTGACATCAGATTGAAGTGCTCATCGCCCTGATTCCAATGGTGTGAACGACACTCCAATCCGAGTCTGGATGATGAAGTTATCGTAAAAATGGTTCGCCTTTGTTCCTTTGGAAAATGAGGCATTTTCTCCTAAAATGGCTTTAAGCCTTTAAAAGGAAAAATCACAATCAGAGAAGTCAAAAGGTGGGCTTAAGGCAAGTGCAGCGGAACCCCCAATCAGCGATATCTGACTAAATCGCAATCGGGGGCAAGCGATCGACGATATTGGGATGATCGGATTGGCAGATCAGGTTGGCGAAACCCAAAGGATAGGACCAAGACCCTTGGGCCGTAGCGATGTGATATGCCGATGCGATACACTGATATCAGCGATATCGGCGATTGGCGATCAGTGTGATCGATGATCGGCAATCCCCCACTAATAAGAGTATTGAACCAATGATATGCCGATTATGATATGGGGGACCAGACCCGATGGGTCTATAAGCCTGATTTAAGGAAATTTGAAGTCCAGGATTTCGGTTTTTTCAGTGTTTTCTATGCATTATCGCTTTTGAGCGGAAAAACACTATTTCGGGGTTTTTGTTGAATGGCTTTTGTTATAAACAAAACTGACCCCCGATTTAAGCGCGCTTGTAACAAATCCATGATTATAAAACCTAATGAGCATGGAAAAGTATGGGGGAGAGAGGATTTTTTTGGAATGTAGTTCAAGGCAGAGCTTGCAGGAAAGGGAAAGAGGTAATTTTGTCTGAATAAGGCAAAGTTTATAAGGTTTCAGCCCCTCTCGATGCCATGGACGCAGTGGTGCTATCCATTTCTCCATCTAAGTTATCCTTTTCTCAACCATTTTCCAAAATGGAGGTATAAGACTCCTTTTATGTAACTGATGATTGTATTCTCTTCTTTTCATGCCATTTAATGAATGGAGGCCTCCCCATTAATCAAGCAGGTCCCGGAGACATAGTTTGAGTTGGACGAACTCTATCATCAATTCTTGTTGTCTTCTTTCCAAGATTTATGTGTTTCTTCTTCTTTCTTGTGTGCACATTAAATTTCTATGTTAAGCTGCAATTTCTACATGTGATTCTTTTCATACATCTATAAGCAAAAGATCCTTGGATCAAGTGGTATCAGAGTAGGTCTTTTTAGTTGTGAATTGCATGTTTGTATGCTAACAAGAAACAGGCTACAAAGAGGTGAAGGGGAACTAGAGCCTTTCGATCTCGAAGTAGGGCGTGCACGAAGGAGAAACATGGCACTAGATGAATCTCATCTTGAAGAGGAGTGTAATTTCCACAAGACCTTCTATTTAATGGCAGAGAATATAAGTCAGTTGGTTTTAAGGCTGGAGAAAGTAGAAGAGAGAAACCCAGAAGAACAAGGTTTAGCACATGGAAATGGTGCAGAAGGACCCCCTCCTTCTCCTTCCACGAGTGAAAGCTCTTTTTCCTCTCACCACCATAATCGTAGAAATTCAAGGGATGCATCTAAGAAACCTTTCTTTAAATTAGATGTTAAATTTGATCTACCCATGTTTAATGGTGAAAGTAACGCAGAGAAGCTTGGTAATTGGATTAGGTAGATTGAGGTCTACTACAGGATTTAGTAGATTGTGGAGGATGAGGCAAAGATTCAACTAGCCTCTCTACGACTGAGCAACACCGCTCTCATTTGGTGGGAGAGCAAATTGCAGAGTAGTAAGAATGTGGGTAACCTCTTTTCCTCATGGCCTGATTTTATTTATGTGTTAAAGGAACCATTTTATCCCTTGGGTAACAAGCAAAAAGAATTAATGAATTGGCAGTATTTAAGGCAAGGGAAAGGTCAGGATGTTCAAAGTTTTATAGAGGAGTTTAGAAAGCAAGCACTTAATTTAGGTATTGCACTTGATACACCTGAAATAGTAACTAAGTACATTGGCTCATTACATAGTTACATTAGGCATTCATTATTGTTTTTTGAACCAACCACTATTGACTCAGCTAGAGTGAAGGAAATTCATATTGAGAATAAGGGAAAAAATGAAAGAGATGATCATTCCAAAAAACCACCATTCAAACCTCCCAATGGAAAATCTAAAGCGAAATGCAAAGGAAAGGAGAAGAAAATGGCAGTAGCCAAAGAAGGAGAAAGGCCATATTGCAATCACTGCAAAAAGGAAGGCCACAACGATGACCACTGTTGGAAAGAGCACCTAGAAAAGAGACCAAAGAAGTATGGATGAAAAGGCAAGCAGAAGATAGTGGCAACTGCAAAGCAAGACCTTGGATCTGGTTCAGGAGATGAAGCATTGATCACAGCAACAGGAACAAAAGGTACTCTTACACCTCATGTTAATTTTGAATCGCATGAAGGCACTAGTTCCGTAAATGAGTCCCTTCCTAATGATCAAAAGAGAATTAAATTGTTTCATTTCAGAGTTTTCATAAATAATACTAAAGTAGAAACTCTGTTTGATATCGGATCCCAAGAAAACTTAATTGCAGAATCCTTGGTAAAGAAACTCGGCTTAGAAACAAAACCACATCTGAAACCTTAACCACTTGGATGGATACATGATAAAGTGAAACTAAATGTAACCAAGCAGTGTAAAGTAAAATTTGTAATTGCTTCTAAGCTAGTGGATGAAGTAGAACTAGATGTGATCCCATTGGATATTTGTGGCATGATGTTAGGGAGTCTATATCTGTATGATAGAAAGGAAGTCTTCTTTCATCACGAAAAAAAAATACCAAATCACAAAAGATGGGGTAGAATATATAGTAAGGGCTCATCAAACAAAAACCAATGCTAGCCTTGTAAGCGCGGGACAAATGAAAAGGCTGGTGAATTCCAGTAAGGGTTTCATGTTGATGGTTGTAAGGGAAAAAAATGCAGAATTTGCTGACGCTTTCCAAGGTTGTGATCAGGAACATAAACAAGAATTATCTGAATTAATTTCTAATTATGATGAGCTATTTCAGGAACCAAAGGGATTACCTCCAAAGAGGGAAATCCAACATGAAATCCATTTGCAGCATGATGCTCCTTTACCAAATATTGGCATGTACAGGATGTCAACCATTGAGATGGAGGAAATCAAGAAATAGGTGCAGGAAATGCTGGACCAAGGGGTCATCAGGTCGAGCACTTATCCATGTGGTTCACCAATTGTCTTAGTCCCAAAGAAAGATGGCACATGGAGGATGTGTGTGGATTACCGCGCACTAAAAAAGATCACGATGAAAAATCGTTACCCTCTTCCATGCATAAATGATTTATTAGATCAGTTAAAGAATGCTATCTATTTCACCAAATTGGATTTGCGCAGTGGTTATCACTAGGTCCGAATTGCAGAGCAGGATGTGTGGAAAACCACCTTCAATACTAAATAGGGGCTGTTTGAATGGATGGTGATGCCATTCAGACTTTGCAACACTCCAGCCCCTTTTATGAGGGTCATGAATGATCTCTTCAGGCCTTTTATTGATGAATTTGTTCTTGTATATTTAGATGATATAATTTTCTTTAGTAAAAGTTGGAATGAACATGTTTGTCATGTGAAGAAAGTGCTTGATGTATTGAAAAAAGAAAAACTCTATGTATATTTGTCAAAGTGTGAGTTCGGGAAAACCTCTTTGGGTTACCTAGGTCATATTGTTGGTCATGGTCAGCTAAAGATTGATCCCTCTAAAGTTGAAGCAATTGTAAATTTGCCTAAGCCTACTAGTGTAACCGAGGTCTGTAGCTTTTTAGGTGTAGCCTAGTATTGGAGGAGATTTATTGTCAATTTCTCTGTTATTGCAGCACCTCTGCACACATTGACAAGTGTGAAATAGGTCTTCCAATGGGGAGGAAGACAACGAAAGTCCTTCGAAACATTGAAGGAAAATATCAGCACCGCACCAGTCTTAGCCTTACCAGATCTCTAACAGCCATTCGAGATCAAAACTGATTCCAGCGGTTATGCCATGGGAGCTGTACTGATGTAGCAAAAGAAGCCGATTTGTTACCATTCTGGAAAGTTCTCTCAAGCTGTGATAAACTATCCCACTTATGACAAGGAGCTTTATGCCTTGGTGCAGAGTGTGAAAAAGTGGAAACATTACCTAATCGGCAAGGAGACCATCATCCATACGGATCATCATCCCTTGCAGTACCTTCAGTCACAAACCAAGTTGCAACAATCTCATCATTTCAGGTGGATGGGTTTTCTTCAACAGTTTCATCTGGTAATAAAGTATAAGGGCACTAGCAATAAAGTGGCCGATATGCTATCTCACTCTCCTATTTCTGGTTCTGTTATTTTTCATAATGCTTCGTTGTCTTTTGGGAGTTATGCTAAACAATATGCTAACGATGATGAATTTAAGAAAATTTATGCAAAACTAACCCATGGTTCACAGGTGGACAACTATCACTTGCAGGGGAAACTATTGTATCACCTTGGCAAATTGTGTATTCCCATAGGGGAAAGAGTACATGTAATTCAAGAGGCCCGCACCTCTCTTGTGTCTGGACACTTTGGTGTCAAAAAGACTTTGTCATGTATAAAGATTTTGTTTTTGGCCTCATATGAAGAACATTGTGACTCACTGTGTAAAGTGTTGTGTGATGTGTTCCATTCCAAAGCCCTCTAATAGAAAACTTGGGCTCTACACACCACTCCCTATTCCGTGTCGTCCATGGGAAAGTGTGTCAATGGACTTTGTAGGAGGTTTGCCTTTGTCTAGAAAGAGTCACGACTATTTGTATGTCGTCATTGACTGTCTTAGCAAGATGTGTATTCTAATGCCTTGTAAAAAGAAAATCACTATAGAGCAGACTACTTCTCTTTTCTTTCAACATGTTTGGGTCCATTTTGGATTGCCCACATCGATTGTGTTAGATCGAGACTCTCGCTTTCTCGAAGAGTTTTGGACTAGCTTGTGGAAGATGATGGACACCAAGTTGTAAAGAAGCACGACATTTCATCCATAGACTGACGGATAGACAGAGGTTGTCAACCGTACCGGGTAGAATTGTTACAAGGCTATTGTGGGAAACATCCTAAGTTGTGGGATGAACATCTCCTATATGTACAGCATTCCTACAATCGAGCAATGCACTCATATATGCAGTGTTCACCGTTTGAGACATGTTTTGGTTACCTACCAAAGGACCCTTTTGATATGGTCTTTGGAAGGGAAGATGACTCCAGTGGATGTAATGATAGGGACAAAGCTCAGCAGTTCATTAAGAGAATCCAGTACCAAGTAGTACAAGAGTAGTTGGAGAAAAGTCAAGCCCATTTCAAGGCTCGACATGACAAACATCGATTTGACCATGAATTCCAAGTAGGTGAAAAAGTGTGGTTCCACATCAGCAAGGACAGGATGAAGGGAGAAGGGAAGAAGTTGCGATCCATCCGATATGGTCCATTCACCATTTTGGAGAAGATTGGAAACAATTCCTTTCATCTTGATTTGCCGATATATATGCAGAGGTACTCAGTAGTGAATGTGGAGAACTTAAAGCTCTATGAACCACCATTGATCATGGACACCAATGAGGTGTGCATAGTTCCTACAGTTGATGATTTTGCACGAGAATATCTCAATGAGTTACCTGAAGACATCATCCTTGATAGAAGAACCAGGACTTCACAGTGAGGAGATGTGGAATACCTTTGAGTTGGTTTCAAAGGGATGCACCCCAGCAAGGCAAAATGGCTGGAGAAGGAAAGGGTAAGGGACCAATTCCCTCACATGCCAATTAACTAATAAAAGCTTTTGGTGGTCCAAAAGCTCCTCAATGGGGATGATTGATCCAAGTGGATCTTCAGACACAATGGCATGGAAAAGCTCAAAATTTAAAGTGGCAGAAAGGCAAGGCTCTTGAATCAGATCAAAGTGCTCATCGTCCTGATTCCAACGGTGTGAAAGGCATTCCAATCGGAGTCTGGATGATGAAGTTATCGCGAAAAGGGTTCGCCTTTGTTCCTTTGGAAAATTAGGCATTTTCTCCTAAAAATGGCTTTAAGCCTTTAAAAGGAAAAATCGCAATCGGAGAAGTCAAAAGGTAGGCTTAAGGTAGGCGCAGTGGAACCCTCGATCAGTGATCTTTGACTAAATCAAAATTGGGGGCAAGCGATCGGCGATATCGGGATGATCGGATCAGTGGAACGGGTCGAAAAAACCCAAAGGATAGGACTAGGACCCTTGGGCCGTAGCATTGCAATATGCCGATGTGATAGGGCCAATGCAATACGCCGATATTAGGGATATCGGAGATTGGTGATCACCGGTCGGAAATCCCCCCCTAACAGGACTATTGAACCAACAATATGGCGATTGCGATATGGGCGATTGGACTCGATGGGTCTATAAGCTCGATTTAAGGAAATTTGAAGTCTAGGATTTTGGTTTTTTCAGTGTTTTCTATGCATTATCGCTTTTGAGCGAAAAATAACTATTTATGGGTTTTAGTTGAACGACTTCTATTATAAATAAAGACGACCCCCAATTTAAGCTCGCTTGTAACAAATCCATGATTATAAAACCCGATGAGCATGGAAAAGTACAGGGGAGAGGATTTTTTTGGCATGCAGTTTAAGGTAGAGCTTGCAGGAAAGGTCGAGAGGTAATTTTGTCTAAATTGGGAAAATTTTATATGACTTTAGCCCCTCTCGACACCATAGACGTAGTGGTGCTATCCATTTCTCCATTTGAGTTCTCCTTTTCTCAGCCATTTTCCAGAATGGAGGTATAAGACTCCTTTTATGTAACTGATGATTGTATTCTCTTCTTTGCATGCCATTTAATGAATGAAGGCCTCCACATTGATCGAGCAGGGCCTGGAGACGTAGTCCGAGTTGGACGAACTCCGTTATCAAGTCTTGTTGTCTTCTTTCCATGCTTTATGTGTTTCTTCTTCTTTCTTGCGTGCACATTAAATTTCTATGTTAAGTTGTAATTTCTACGTGTGGTTCTTTTCATACATATATAAGCAAAAGATCCGTGGATCATAAGCCTTCCAGCATGAAAAAAAAGCTTCATCAAGCGAACCAAGGACCATCGAAGACTCCGTGCACTTCGCCATGCGTGGGTGAAGCTATGATACACCATGAATACATCCATCACCCAACAACACTATAGCTCCACATGCACTCCAGCAGCCACACAAATGTACCAACATTGTCATGTCAAGTCATGTTGAGTCACATCATGAGCCATGTCGCCCACTTCTCCACTATGGGCTTGTTGTCAATCAACGTGATGTAACGTGTGTTAGGTTCCTATACCAATAGGTGTCATTTTTCATGATTGACTGTGGAAATGCCAAATATGATCACCCTTTCCATGCTGCAAAGGTTCCATATTATCAACAATCAAGATTCAGATAAAGAGAAAAGAAAGCAATTCCAAGGGAAGACCTGGAAAGTGGCTTGATGACAGATGCAAACAAGGAAGTGCAATTACTGATTTTCTTACAGTTGATGAATAGACAGACAGTGCAACCCTGGCTAGTTCATGTTTAAATTTCTTGTTTTAGATTAGAGAATAAGATATGCTCAAACAGTTCAAGCTTGGCAGATCATTAGATAGGTAGAGAAATAAAGGGCCCAACTGCTCAATCTGAGCCCTTGGAAGAGATAAGGATAGATTTAGATAGGAGGGCAGTCAAAAGAAAAGAGGAAAAGCAGGGTTTGCTAGTTCAAATGCACCCAATCAATAGGAAGGAAAAATGTTAGGTGTATTACGCTGAGTAGGTAGTTTGAGCTTGCAGAAGCAAGTTTGTGATCACTTTTTTTCTTGTCAAGAAAAACTCATCTCATCAATGACACAAGTACCATGGCAGTTGTATGGTTGTACAACAGTGGAAGCATGCCTAACTTCCCCTTTCATTCCCCCAAAAATCATTCACTAACATCCCCTTAGGGACATTGGAATCTGCTCAATGGTCCCAGTTCATTTCATCTCATAAGAGTTACTAAGTGAAACTTTGTGTTCACTTGATCATCACAAGCCACATTTCTTGTGTAAAAACCATCATCTCATTTCCCCTTCATCTCATCAAAAAATCTAATTTTTACTCTATAAACTTAGCATTTTCCTATCATTTGTCATATTAACACCCTAAATCTATGTATATAGCTCCTTTATCATTTCCTCACCCCTATTTTACAAAAAACTATATAAAAAACCCAAAAAATACCTAAATATCCCTACCCTTGGTAACTATAGCCATATAACACAAGTTCGAGAAATATTAAGTCTATCTGGGACTTTATATTAACCCTTCCGCATTCATAAAACCTTGGGGTTTATTTAATGCCAGGTTAAATAAATAACCATGTCAACCCTCCCTCCTAAACCATACTGTAACCCCGCGCACACATATGTAATGGGATTAGTTTAACATTTGGTTGGACTAATAACCATAGCCCCCTGATTTACCACATAAATCAACCCATAACCCAAAGTTTAAAACCCGCCCGAAGCCTTAGAAAAATTAACGTTTATCATATGTGCTGCTCTGTTAAAACTCGGTCAAATCACCCTCCTGTCCACCGTCGGATCACCTCCCCCAGATCCAATGGTCTGTATCGATATCGGGCGCACCCCGATGACGGGACGTTAGTACCCGATGGTCAACGGTTTTACCATCGTACACAGGGACACACGGCACGTTTTGATTGCATCGGGCTGCCTCTGACAGATACCGCCCCGGTACCAAAGGCGGTCCGATGGAAACCGCTTACCACCCTCTGCCCTTCCGCCCACGTCACTGCATGACGTTGCATCCACGTCTCCCGCCATTGCCCTACACCTTCGCCACATCATCTGCTGACATCACCACCCCGCCACCATGTCATGTGCCACGTCATCATACACGTCAACTGCCATGCCATCCTCCGTACCGGCTACACGACAAAAAACGTCATGATGACATCATCATTAAAAAGCGCTAAAATGTCCAAAATTCATTAAAAAGTCATGAAAACAACTATTTTTGTTTATTTTCTATTGTTGCACCTGTGAAGAACATGCATGCAATTTTACGACCAATCTGCCTACGGAAGTTGCACAGTCCATCAACCTGCAAATGCGCTCCATAGCTCGACTCCACAACTCGAGTCACCCTTGCTAACTATCCTCTGCGCCATAAAAACAAGTATTTACCCATTTTTCGCCTTAAACCCCTGTTTTTTCCAAAATTCACTATTGAAATTGCCTAAAGACCTATAATTCAAATCCAAAGGTGCTCTTTCCGATCATTCACCACCTTGTATTCACTATGTGAGCTATTGATTCAAAGCAAACCTGCAAATTGGCCATTATAACACACTCTGAGCCCATTTTCGCTGGTAGAGACTCCAAAACTGCCCAAGTATTGAATTAAAATTGTCAAGTGCGATGTTTCTTCTGTTTTGTCCTGTTTTCTAAAAAGAGTTCCTCAACTTCCACTTCCCTCTGCAAGGTTTCGCTCCTTCGGTCAAAATTCAAGCCCATTTCCTCTGCATTCTGCTCACGGAGCTTGCAATCCAGCAAATTCATTTAAAAGACCCTGCTAGACTCTGCAACATTTGTTTTTAACCATAAATTTAACACCGTGAGGTTAGTTCTGGATAAAACTCAGTCTCCAATATCCTGACAAGAGCCTCAGAGCCAAAGTCCTATTTTAAGTTGTTGCATAAACTTATATTACAATCAAAACACAAACAGTTGAAGTATGGAGGCTCCAGTGGCTCCCAACATTGCTCCTTTGAATGTGCCACACATGGATTTAGAATGGTTACCTTTGGTAGACAGGGACTTCCAGATCAAGGACATGATGGGCCTCAAGTCTCACCTCAAAACTATGTGTCAATTCAGAAACAATCAAAGAAATAAGACTGATATCCTGAGAATCTGGGAATCTACTATGCCCACCTACTACCTCCCATCAGTCAATGTGCTGCCCGACTTCATTCATCTGTGTCATGCAAACTATGACCCCACACAGAGAGCAATCCTCACTCCAGATGGGTCTGTACTTTTCTACATTACTCCTCAATCTATAAATGAAATGCTGAACTTTGAGCCACCTCAGCCTCTGGTTCCTCTCACGATGAAACTCCTACTTGATCAGGGTTCAAAGCTCTCTAGTTCATAAATATCAAGGGTAGGTCAGTTGTTCATGCAGCCACAATGACAGGCCAATCATCCTCCACCCTATCATCAAGTCTCATTCAATGAAACAGGCAGGCTCCTGGTAGATATGATTTCCTACATTCTAGGATGCAAAACTGGTGAGTTTGTGGATGAAACTGTGTTTGTGCTATTGACCATGTTCACTCCAGGACAACCCCCTACTGTCATGTATGACTATGCCACTTTAATAGCAAACAAAATACATGATCAATTCATAATGATGGAGAGAGAAAGAATGTTTAAATATACCTCCTATATTTACCATCTGTTGTTGTACTATCACCTTGATAGTTTCAAAGTTCCTCTCAAGAGACTAGACTGAAAAGGAGAGAGAAGATCTGTTATCTTCTGAACCTCAGTTTTCCATGAAGTCCATCTCTCTCCCTACACATATTGTGAGTTTGTGGACATGTTCATCTACCCAGCCACTTGCCTATTTATGATGACTCCTCCTGGCAGGCTCACTGTTGAAATGCAAAGAATCTTACATCTTTCAAGGGGCTACAACATTGGTGATTGGTACTTCTACCAAAACCACACAGTGATCAGAATTTATGGTTTTGAGTTGCCTCCCTATAAACTGCCAAGATATGTCCCCATGAGACTTTTTGCCTTGGAATATTTCAGGCAATTTAGTAGTGCAGTTTTGACTCATTTCCATGGAAAAACAAGAAAGCAAAACTCAAAATTAGACATCAATTGGGTCCTTTTGTTTTCAATAAAAGGGAAGAAGCCTGGAGGGATGCAGACAAGATGCTAAGCGAAGAGCTTATGCTGAAACAAAGCTTCATTTGGGCACCATATGAACCTGAACATTACATAAGCTTTAGAAGAGTCAAACACAGGCTTTCAGGATATGCACACCAGCCAATCCCTCACATTGAACAATATGCTAATTGACAAGAATGGGTAGAGGGCACATTAGATGAACAGCTTACTGAAGAAGAAAGATTAGAAAAAGAAATGAAAGAACATGAGAAAAGAATTGACTTGGATTATTTTGCACAGTTCCCCTTCACATAGCCTCAACATATTGGAGCAAGCACGTCAGCTGCTACACTTTCACAACAATAGGCTAAAGAAACCATTTCACCTGCAAGGAAAGGCGAGGAAATTGAGCATTCAGAACAGCAGAGTACAATGGCAGAACAACCATCCATAAATCAAGAAAGGGGTCAATAACAAGGCCCTTCAACCCAAATAAAGGCACCTGAAGTCCCTGTGCTGCAAACCCCTGACAATGAAGAAAGAGCTAAAAACAGGGACAGAACTGAAGATACATCCACAGGGACACCTACAGATCAGCAAGGGGAAAAAAGACAGAGGCTAAACCCCTATTCCGAGGAGGAATTTACTGAAGAGACCACAGGTAATATCAGGGGTGAGGGAACTTCTGAACAGCAGATCCCTCCTATTTTAGAAACATCAGCCAGCTCCTTTCAGCAAGAGCAAGAGAGACAGCCAGGTGTGGAGGTTTCATCCTCCAAGAAGCAGATGCAGCAGGGCTCAGATATCAAAAGAGCATTCACTGAAATTAAAGCTAGAAACAAATGAGTGAGGTTTCAACTCTACAATCAAATGTTAAGAATGGCTCCTACAAATCAACAAAGGCTGATGGCAGCCTATGACATGCAAGCAGGGAAGATGACTCTTAGTCACTTCAGACCCACTGTATAGTAGCCACAGTCAGCTACAGATTATATCAGAACCAATCTGGAAGTTCTTGCCAAAGACATCCATCTAATATACTAGATTGAGTTGCATAAACAGGCTGGAGAAATGGTATACTCAACCTTAGCAGACAAGGCTCTAATGGCCTATAGATTACATAATTCATTGTATAACACTTCTGCCCAACTAGAGCTGGAGAAAGCCTTGTCATTGGCCAAGGATAATAGGATAAAATCCTTGGAAGAAATCATTATAGATTTGGGACATGATCCCAAGGATCCCAAAGGCGCACAGGCCTTAATAAGGAAAAAGGAGGAGGACATAGCAACTCTGAGAAGACAATTGAAGCTGCCAGCTACCATACATCCTCAAACTACAGAGGTGGCACAACAAAAGGAAGAAGAGGATGTGGTCAGCCTGCTCATGAGGATGAACCAAAGACTGTTAGACACAGAAAAAGCATTGGAAGAGGCTCTACAAGGGAAACAGCCAGAGTTGGCCTCTCAACCATCCCAAACAGCTCCAATAATCACAGCTCCTCCTCCAGCAGTCACTACAGCAGCACCTCCCCTGGATCCAGCTTCAGCAGCAGGTGCCTCAACTTCAACAACATCTACAGCAAGTGCATTGCAAGAGGCCAGTTTAAGCATGGAGGAAATGATGAAGGAGATAAAGGCCTTGGATACCCAGATGGCAAAGCTCAAGGAGACCAAGGAAAAACTAGCCAAAATTGAGGCTAGTTATGACAAATCAAAGATGACTGTTGCAGAGAAGACCAGGGAAGTAAAGGCCCTAGAGAACAAAATAAAGGCCTTGGAGAAGGACCTCACTCTCCATAGAACCCTGATAGAAATAAAGACAATTTTGTGGGATAAGATTGGCCAAGCTATTACTGATCAGTGGATAGCAATACAAACTATTTTTGATCAGATAAAGTTGATAGGAGTGGCTCAGTATGAAACTCAAAAGGCCAGGATATTATTGGCTGTTATGAAACCAGCTCAAGAAAAGATAGAAAAGATAGATCAACGCCTTAGAATTCAGCCTCTTCGAGGGGGCAACCTCCTTTAGATTACATAAATGAACAATTCTTCCATGATTCAAATGACAGAACCTCCTTTCTATATATAGGAGTCTAAGGAGTCACAATATAACCCAGCCGACCTAACAATAATAATATGAAGCCACAATAGTAACATTAGTGGGCTTCTATGGGGCACAATAGTAACAATATGGGCACTACATGGGTATATCAATATAATAAGTGGGTTGTACTAATAACAATAAGGGGTGACACTAGTAGTATAGGGGCCTAACATTGGCCAATAAGCCTGAGCAAGCCAACCAGATGATTAATTTTTTGAATACTCATACCAGTGAACAGTTAGCATCCCTGGACATTCATAACAGGACAAAAACTATTTTAAGAGTCAAAAAGGTGCTAACTATGAGAAATTTTGTTCAAACAATAGAAAGAAAATGCTAGGAAATGCAAGCGGATATAGAAGCCTTCAAACATAAATTTGCAATGTTACAATGCAAATGTCTACCTAGCCTGGTCACTAGCCGTGGGAAGCTGTTAAAACAGGAACAATATGCTCATAGGCTAAATACCTATGTGCAAAATCAGATTACAGCTTCATCAAGCAGCACAGAAGGGACAGTCCCTCCCACAGGGCAAAGTTTATATGATAAACTGGAAAATTTGTTTTTTATTGAGCATGAGGTAGCACATCTCTTTCAAGTCTGGCCAAATTATTATAGGTACACTGAAGCCGATGAGACATTACTTAAATTAAGAAAGTATCAATTACCAATAGATCAGTGGTGGCAGAGCATGCTTGAAGTCTTGCCAAAATAAGTTGATTTCTCCTTTTTTTTAAATTATTTGCATTACATTTAAAAGGAAATGTCAGGGAAAATCAAATCAGCTGAGGAGAAGATTCACACGAAAATATAAAAGCAAAGCCGACACAGGTGACAAGAGACAGCACATCAACAACGCAAACCAAATCTACAACCATCAGTTGAAAAGGAAGCCAGAAAGTCAACAAAAGCCAGACACCTAAGGCGGCCAAGTACCGCATATTTACTCACTTAGGTTGCACGGGCTTCCACATCAGTTATTGCTATTCAGCAAAGTAGATGGATAAATTTATGGCTAGATATTTTCCTACGGGATATTTTTGTAACAAACTCTCTTATATATAGACCGAACTCACATGGTTTGTGGGTTGGTGATTTTCTTTCTGGACTGCGCTGTAATCTATCAGACTGTTTTAATACAAAAGCTGTTGAAGTTCACTATTGATGATCGTCTGGATGTGGATTTGATGCCCTCGGACTTGCTACAGAATTCCTGTGTCATTCTATGGATCAATAAGTTATTCTAAACTGTGTTTTATGTTTTCTGTGTTTACAAATTTCACATATGTTCCATAATCTTAGTAACAGAGAAGAAGAATAGCCCAGGATTTGTTTAAATACAACTTGTGTTAAATATCTGTTATTCATCATGTTTTCTTCAGAATTAGTCATAAATATGAATTCTTAACTGCTCATGTTTGCACTAATTCCTTCATTCTGAATACCGTTTAGGAATTCTTAATTTCTCCTGGATAATATTCATACACTTTCCCTCTTCCAGCATAATGAAAGATTCTTGATTGCCTTTCATTCCCTGACTTCATTCCATCATTCCATATTTGAAAATTTTTCCTAGATTACCTATCCTGCTCTGTAGCATTACCGTTTCCCCAAAAAACACTTTCAGCAGTACACCATCATTAACTCCATTGCCCAATGAAACAGACTGTTTTAGACTTACACCCCAGCTCTGCTTAAAATCACCATACAACAAACCAAACAAAACTTGTGCCTTATAACTAGCCTAAAATACATACAAACAAATCTAAATCACAAAGAGAGAGCCCTCTCTGGTTGCAGATTGGCTAGGATCTGCAGCTGAAAGATTGGTTAGTGGTTACCTCGGCCGTATTCCCTCCTGGAGCCAGGGAACAACCTGAGTGATAACAACGTGGAAGTCCAAGAGACCCACTTTTTGAAAAAAGAGTCATGTAAGTCGAAAAGTCATGGAATTCAAATGGTCATGAGGCTAGCCGAACAACCACAAGGGTCAGTTTCACCCTTGGCTATAAATACCCCCTCATTTGTACGTGCAAAGGACTTTTCACCTTAGCTCCTCCCACATAGCCGAGAGAGTCTGTAATCTTTTCTTTGAGGAGTAAGTAGTGGCTCCAACGCCCCACACTCGGGGTTAGTGATGTATGGTGTAACAATGTGTCTTGGAACTTTCTCTTAATTCATAAGCCTGCTAACAAGCCAACACGTTTTCACACATATATTGTATCTATTGTAAGACTTATATTTAACACTTGTAATGCATGTTTCTTTAACATGTGTTCTACATCTGAACTACTTCATTTGTTGTAATGCATAATATATTAATGGAAATGTGTTGTATATGCTATTAATGATGTCTCTCTTGTGTATACTGCTCTCCTGGACATCAGACAGACCTTTCACATGAAGCTTATTGTAACAACTATTACACATGTCCGGACTGCTCTGTGAGTGTTGTATGTGTTATCTCACCTTGTATTGTGACTGCTACATCCATGTGGACTACTCTGCCAGAATATGTGCATATCTTGTTGTGTTGGTGTTCCTAGCAGTGTTGGAACTGCTCCCAATCGACTTGGAACTCACTCTCACCCTCTCCCTCGATAGTGAAAGAACCATTGACATAAGTGACACTTACAATCACCAGGCACGCGAACCTCACTTATCAGAGACAAAGCAAACCACTCTCATGTGCTGAAAAGAAAGAGTTGAGGCAAATCTTTAAGATAATGGCAACTGAGCCATCATACTAGATGGGACTCCCACACCAAATGGTGTGAGGTCTAGTTGGGACTTCATACTAAGGTGATCCCATGAATGTTGGCAGGTCTAGCGCCATCAACATTTCTGGCATTAGAAGGAGGGCAACTAGTTGTACATGGCTGAAATTCCCCTCACACTCATTCAACAAACATCTGGTCAAGGCAGTAATTCACCCTCCCTCTCACCCACACGTGACTCTGCGGTTGGTTACTCCTCACCTCCTAGTGCTAAGCATGAGATTTCATATCAACACCTTTCCTCCATTCATCCCATCACTCACCAGCTCGTGAAAGAAGTCAGACTGATCCCAGACAGTCAACATCTTCCATGTGCAGTGAGGAAGCCAAAAGCGACTCCCGCAGGAGTTGTTGTATCATCGGTGGAAGAAGTAGTCCTTGCCACTCTTGAAGGCTCAGAAGAAGCTATTAAAGGTGGAAAGGAATCTCCAATCCTCCGGCAAGGCAAACAATGCAATCTTGTGATCTTGGGATCAGACTTTGGTGTAGGAGGCAAAGGGGAAGGAAACGGAGGAGGTGGAGATGAACTAACAGACTCAAAGTCGGAACCATCAGACTCTGAAGGAGGGGAAGAGGATGAAGAAGACGAACAAATGGCTAACCCAAATCTTGAATGGATGACTCAGGGACCATTGGCTCTCCCTGCCATCTTGCATAAGATGTCAAGGCGAGCGGAGAGAATGAATGTCAAGTTCGACCCTGACAGCGCGGTAAAGGCAGAAGACCACTTAGACAACTTCTACCTATAGTTGCAGACCCTTGAGGTACGTTATGATGATGCACCATGTAGATTGTTCCCATGTACCTTGGATGGCCATGGAGCTACTTGGTATCACAACCTTCTGCCCAACTCCATACATAACTGGGGTTATTTCAAATGAATGTTCCTTGAAAAGTTTGCTCATGACAAGACCCCTTCCATGCTACTCAAACAATTTGGAAGCCTCAAGATGGAGGGAAGAGAGAAAGTAAAAGATTTAAATTAGAGGTTTATACATATATTGAGTAAGTTCGCGGCAGACACTAAGTCTCATGGCTCCATCACCACTAATTACTACATATCTACACTGCCAACCAGCATCGCACAGTTCATCAAGCAAGTTGAGAAACCAACACTATTGGAAAACTGTGAAGAGTTTGTCACTATTGAAAAGACCTACATGCAGTTGGAGTCGTAAAGTATGATGAATTGGTGAAAGACTCCAAGGATGCGAGCAGGAAGTCCCAAGCAATGATGAGCAAAGGGTAGAGACAAGGAAGCAATCGACATTGAGACCCTCACTCATCTTGTCAAGAGTTTGTCCACTGAAATTTTTGAACTCAAAAAACGTAAGACGGACACATTTGCAAGTAGTCACCCACCTATGCAGGGACAAGCAAGCAACGCATCAAGCAACATCCAGTTCATTTCAAAAACTACACAGAAGCCTGTGTTCCAACTCGAATAGTGTGTCGATCTGAAATTTTGTTCCTTCCATAAAGATCATCATCTTGAGAACTCTTGGTCATGTTGGAAGTGAGTCACAAATGATTTTTGCAGTCATACACTTGAGGCAGGGAGCAATATGCAGGAGCAGCCCGAAGACACGGACAATGACAAAGAGGTTTCACTTGATGAGCCATCAAGCTCTGAGCATGTGGTGAACACGTATCAGTGCTCACAAACAATGGCAAATATGAATACTGAGAAGCAGCCCTGAAAGCGAACTGACCATTACAATCTTAGAAGTAAAGGTGCTCCCCCCACACTTGGGGAGATGCAAGGAAATATTATGATATTGATAAGGAAGATTGATCCACTGGCCGACCCAAAGCACAAAACAAAAAGCAAGTCTGGGAGGACAGCGGAAGACAAAAACACTTCCATGAGTAGCAAGCTACAAAACACGAACATTTGTTTCACCCCAGACACCTTGGTAATTCTATCACATTTGGATTACAGTATATTTGATGATATGAATAAAAATTGGGCAAACATCAGTTTGTTTGAGTTGGCTAAGGTCTAGAGCCAACGATATATCCTATTATGTGCTTTGGGACAAACAGTGACAGAAAACACAACCTCTACCAGCAGGGAAGAAAGAACACCTCCTGAATCACTTTCCACTGTGCTCAATGCACTCCAAATGGAAGAAGCATACTCAGGTTTCCCCCCATTCTTGCTATCTTTCAAAATTTTCAATTGCAATGTTCACAACTTTTTAGTTGATCCTGGCCCAACGTTATGCCGCTCTCCATTGCCAAGAATATCAATGCATGATGGAGTGAAACATCCATGAGAATAATCCAACTTGATAGAACATTAGTACCAACCATTAGTGAACTATGAGATGTGATCATCCGACTATCCCATGACAATCAAGTCCACCAATGCATCACATAGTTTTTGTGGACATACCAAAAGCATATGGCCTGCTATCAGCAGAGACTGGTCCAACAAGCTAGATGGATATTTTTCTACAGACTGGTCTCACATGTGGCTTCCATACAATGGCAAGTGCAACCAAATCTAGGTAGAATCTAAGAGCTACATGAAGCATAATGTCACTCCCATCAATGGCGAGAATGAACCGTTGGCTTTCGCAGAAATCATGTTTGGAACCTCCTTGAGACAACATTGGGGTGTTATCCTACATGGCCAACTCCAACCCCACTAGATGCATAGGTGGGACTCCTTCCTTGCCCCCTTGATGGTAATGAAAATTGTACAACACATTGTACCAATAGTAGCAATAGTAGAAACAATAGTAGAAGAAATAGTACTAGCACATCAAGTCATCCGTGTATAGATGAGTTTTGGACCATGTACTTCGGCGGGTCAAAGACACAGGATGACTCAAGAGCTGAGTGTGTTCTGATCAAACCTTACAATAGGAAGCATCTGGTGTCAAGGTGCTTGGAATTTGAGTGCACAAACAATGTAGCAGAATATGAAGCACTAGTATTGGGTTTACAGATTGCCATCAACCTTAATGTGGTCATGCTCAAAGTGGTAGGTGATTCAGAGATAGTGGTATGGCAGGTACATAACACCATTCATTGTTGATCACCACATCTCAAAGGTTATCAAGAAGAGGTATGGCGACTAACCTCAAATTTCCCAGCATTTAATATCATTGTTGTACCACATGCGCGTAATTCAGCTGCCAATGCACTAGCAAATGTAGCCTCGAGAATGTCACCGATTAAGGATAGATTTACTATCGAAATTTTGTATAAACCATCTATCCTAGAAAACATAACTATATTACACGTGTTTAATGATGATCAAAAGATACTACATTTTATGGCCAACACTAACGTTTTGAAAGATGCAACAATAGACAATGACGAGCACGAATGCTCTCTGCAAGTAGAAGTTGGTGACATGAAAGGCCACATTATCGCAAAAGGTGTGGCATCATTGGAAAAGCTATATGACTTGCAAGAACAGTTCCAAGGGCCAAGGAACAACAATACCCACAGTTCAACCATGAGGCATGAACTGATAAACTTGGGAACATAACAGGATCCAAAGTTTGTCAATCTTGGTACATGTTGTACATAGCAAGAGCGACAAGCATTTATCCGCTCGTTCAAATAGTACCAAGATGTGATCGCATGGACGTATGATGACCTGAAAACTTATGACATGCGAATCATCCAACATATCATTCCAATCAAGGAAGGGGTCAATCCATATCAACAGAAACTGAGAAAAGTAAATCCATCGCTTGAACCCCTCATATAGAAGGAGCTTACTAAACTGTTGGATTCACGGATCATGTACAAAATTTGGCATTCCACCTAAGTCTCCAACCTTGTTCTTGTACGAAATAAGTCCAGGGAAATCCGCTTGTGTTTCGATTTCCAGAACGTAAACCACACCTCGGACAAAGACAACTACCCCGTGCCGTCATTGGACCATATTTTGCAAACAATATCTGGGGCACAAATGTTCTCTCTTCTTGACGGTTTTTCAGGATACAATCAAGTTCTGGTAGTAGAACTTGACAGACTCAAAACCACTTTCCATACCAAGTGGGGTATGTTCTCTTATAGACGAATGTCGTTTGGGCTTGTAAACGTAGGTGCAACATTTCAGCACACTATGGACATCGCGTTTCACAGACTCATTGGGAAAACCATGGTGGTATAACTTGATGATGTGACTGTGTTATCCAAAAGACGAGAAGACCATGTATGCCATCTTAAGAAAATTTTTGAGTGATGCCAAAGATACAGGATTTCCTTGAATCCCAAGAAGAGAATATTTGTCGTGTCAGAAGGAAACCTCCTCGGACACATCGTTGCCAAGAGCGGGATCAAGGTGGATCCAGACCGGGTCCAAGCCATCACATAGATTCCTCACCCAGTCCATAAGAAAGCCATGTAGTCCTTCTTAGGCAAGATAAATTTCCTCCGGAAGTTCATCTCAGATTATGCACAGATAGTCAAGCCCATGCAGGACATGATCAAGAAAGATGTAGTGTACACTTGGGGTAAGAAATAAAAGCATGCATTCTCCCAGATTAAGCAGGCCATTACTGAAGAACCTACACTTTACAACCTACATTTCAGAAAGGATTTCTTGCTATACATCTTTGCTTCTGATAACTCACTAGCTGTAGTACTCACTCAGAAAGATGAAGCTAATGATGAACATCCCATATCTTTCATGAGTGCAAGCATGCAGGAAACAGAGCTTAACTATGCCGCCATTGAAAAACAAGCTTATGCACTTTACAAGGCCGTAAAACACTTCAGGCCCTACTTGTTGAAGAACCACTGCATAGTCTTCATACCCGACCTAGCATTCTGTACATTTCTAGTACAACAAGAGCTGGGAGAACGACATGTGAACTAGATGGTAGGTTTGCAAGAATATGATCTTGAAACCAAGCCAGTGCACATGATCAAATGACATGGGCTTTGCGGACTTGCAACTGAAGCAATGCATGCTCTGGAGAATGAAGAAGAGCTCACCAGTTGGGAGTAGGAGATTGAAATGTACGACATAAGGTGAGCAATACCTACGAAAAATAGAACCTCTTGGTACACAGATGTTGGCTTATTGGGGCCTGACCTAGGTTCAGAAGTGTTTTAGCCAAACAAATCTCGCACTACGGGCACTTTCAGCAACAGTCTGCGTAGCGCGGGCTGAATTCTCACCCAAGGTAGTAGGGGAGGGAGCTCGAACTAGGTTTCTGCACCCTTGGGATGTCTTGATGTGGTCTGGATGGGTCGTGAACCGATCTACACCCTCGCGCTACTCTGCACTGTTGTCAGGCTTCCGCATAGATCCGTGATGAGGAATTTCTTAAATTCTTATTATTAATGTGTTTATTATAGATCTGATCTAACTCTTAAGGTCTTATTCAAGCATTTAATAGTAATAAGCAGTGTGTGCATCATAATTCATAACATCAGTAACCATAACAGATGCATAAATCAGAATATAAATAGATTCACAATATTTCAAAACCAACTTAGCTTTATTAATGCCTTCGATTCAGTACAATACTCTTCCCGTCCTACGCACATAGCTGCAGGGGTCCGCACACAGCTGTGGACTCTACCAGGCCTCCGCACATACAGCAGTGAAGCCTCTATCTCCTACTACGATCCAAGACTCAGACTTATAGCCTCAGAGTGAATATTGCATTCATACACCCATAACATTCAAGATCCAAGCAAAAATTGCCTTCTACCTTTAGAGCCTCAATCTATTTATACATTCCCATGGTTCGCGGACCATGGGTAGGCCAATTCTCTTTCTATTCTTTTACATTATTTTCGGGCAAACAACCCTTTGACTTGACCTAATACCATTCGCGCTCCACGCACTTTGTGGAGCTTTTACCACATTTTTACCCAGAATTGTGGGCTTTAAGCCCCAAACCCATTATGTGGGGCCTCCGCTACCCAACAGGCCCCCAACACAATCATCATGACTCGTCCCGAGTCACTCGACTAGTGCATTGATCTTTGCTCGTAGTTCCTCCAGCAACCTTTGCATTGCACTGACATCTGCCACACATTCATTTGATGTCTACTGTACCAGTTGTGCCTAGATTTCTGACGCATTTTTGGGGCCACCTTCCTGCCTTAGCGCATATGTGTCCTACAACTGGGTCAGCTTCCCCTTGATCGTCATGGTAACCATGAACGCTTCCTCAAGCCAAGGCTAAATGTGTGCTTTGAGCCCAGCTTCCTGCTATCGTGTGGCGTCCACCTGCTCCTTTAGAGCCTTAGCCTCCCTCATCCTGGCCAAACGTTGAGTGATGGCAACTGTTTTCGCAGTCCCCTGGACATTGTCATAAGCCTGTTGCAACCCCCGAGCTTCTGTCTCTACCTACTACAACGTGGGGTCTTCTTGTAGTGATGTGAGCATAAGAAAGGACTGATCCAACAATCCCATGCAGTCGTATACAACGCACTTGATCACCTCCAATGCTGCTTGAATTGCACAACAATGTTGCTCTCTAACTTATGGGGGTGTAGTAGGTTGCACGGTCATCCTTAGCTCCGTGATCTACAAGTTCAACTCCCACTGAGCTTTCGCGGCCTCCTCTTGGGCCCTACGAAATCTTGCTGCCATGTGATGAATCTTTTCGGCTGCTGGGAGTTCTGTTAGCGCATCCAGTTCTGGTGCACTACTACAGACCTCCTCCACAGCCTATTCCAATCCTTGGTTGTGTGCAAGCAATTCGTCATGCTATAAACTGATCTACTCTAGATTTCCTTTTTTCTCCATTAATACTTGGAGGGCGCGGCCTTCCCTAGTGCGAAGCTCAGCGGTTACCCCATCCTGCAGTTGGAATAAGGTTTCTTTAGGAAGGGTGGCCAAATTCAACCCCCAACACCTCCTGTCACCTTTGGCCTCTGCTAGGATAGCACCTACTGGTAATACTAAGGTGTTCATTGTGGGGGTGTGCACCATTTGATCTGCTGCGAGTGTACTTTCTACGAGGGTTGGAATCATGCCTCCTAGGGGTCGCACCTGTAACACCTGCAATTATGCTCTGAGCTCCCCCAACACAGTTGTATACTCTGTCATCAACTCCTCCAAAGTACCCTTAGTGCCATCCCGTGATGGTTTGCTGCTGGAAACAAGATCTTTTTCCAAGGCTTTCGTTGTCTTAGTGTTTTTGTGTGCATGTGGCTGCTCCTGGATGCGCATCCTCTTAAGTTGAGTCAATGCTATGGTCAGGTTCATGCGTTCTTGTGTCTCCACTTCCCCATGTATGTCTTATTCCATGGACAACTCTGAAGCCTCCACAATCTCTTCGCTGGGCACAGTGATGGTCTCTGCTGTTGTTTCATTCGCCTCCCATTGTGTGGGTGTTTTTTTCCTGGCGTGTTCTTTCTGCCAGCTTTGTGATGCATAGCTTGATTTCCTTCTTCCGCTGCTGAGCTTCACTCTTGTCTAATTCGGCTAAGTGTGGGGTGTGCCACTCTGGAGGCCATGCTACCATTACCTCGAAAATTGCATCATCCGTTGCAATGAATGAAAGCTTTACCCATTGCCGATCGAGATCTTTCCGCGTCTGGATATACACATTATGCATATTCTCCTTGAACTCGGACGTGCTTTGAAAAGTGTTGTATACTGTCAGGTATAACTGCGATCTGTGGTCGATCCATGTTCGGATACTTGCCTCCATAAATATCCAAAACACCTTGATCGCACGAACCTGTGAGGCATCTTTTGTTGCCCAGAGCGAGTTGTACCTCATGGCTTCAGGTAGGTGCTTCTTAATTTTTGGAAACTGGCTACCCTTCGGTAGCTCCGCTACAACTAGAAGGATCGATAGAAGCAACCATGCATAGTATAAATTTTTTCCCTTCTCCTGGGCTTCCCTACAATTTGTCAAAAATTCATCACAAAGAAACTATGCCCATTTGAACCGAACCCCTTCCGCACACTGTTCTGTAACACAATGACGGAGGCTGGCACCTCGTTTGCATGAAATTTCCTCATGAGCTTACTGGCCAGTAACTGGGTGGTGATGTGCACCCCTCGGTCTTTGATGTTGGCTATTACATACCCTCATTTCCACTTTTCCAACTTATACTTAGCCTTCATGGCTTCTACGAGGCCCATGTCGCTAATTGTTTCAGCTATGTCTGTAGGATCATTCCCTTTAGTAGGTAGCTAAGAAATTCAGTGTATTAAATTAGCTGTGATAGGAATCGGTTCCTCTAGCCAGAGATACCCATCATGTACTAGACATAATAACTGTCAGATAACAGAAAATTGTGATCGCTGCACGGTGATAGTGGGGTATCCACCTCAAATTGAGTAATCTCGCCTTCTCCACACTCCGTAACCACTTTTGCTTCAGCAATTTCTCCTCGGCCAATTGTGGGAACTTCTCACTATCCACAAGATCCCAATCTTCAAATTTGATATTCGGTACTCGACCCAGCGGCAGACCGTCGAACCTTATTTCGTCCAGAAGAAGTGGGGTCTGAAGCGTGTTCTTTGTGGCTTCCAAGTCATTTAGTATCTTGGATAATCCTTTCCACAGAGAGATATATGGTGGTAGCGTGATCTTCAAAGCTACTTGAGAAACATTTTCCCCTTCCTCATCTTGTGCTTCAATCTGATCAATCAGGGCTTGTAACTCTTCCTCTTCCTCCTCCAGTTCAGTGGTGATTGCTTTGCCCTTTTCTGCCATTAACAATTTATTGAATCGCGATGATACGTGAACTAGCCACTTAGTTTGCTTATCTTTCTAAGGTCGCGGTGTACGTGAGGACTTTGGAACCTCTATGGTAGCGGCTGCCTCTCTCGGCTCCTCCTCGGTTAGATAGGGTGCTTCCTCGAACCTTACTCTAGTTCTCATGGTTTCTTCACTCAGGGATGTACTCTTGGGGGCCCAAGTAGGTAGGTGCTTACTGCTCTGCACTAGCTCACGTCTCAAATATGCAAGGATTGTTGTGGAGCTACCCCAATGGTTTTTATAGTAACATGTGAATTTGAATTCAACCCTTCCCTCCACTTCTGATTCATTAATATCTTCTTGGTGGTGAATCTTTTCGTATCTAGCTCGGAACTCCTGTCTTAATGGCCCACCACCCGCTCCTCTCTATCGTAACTCGGACTTTTTGTGATGAATAGTGACATCAATGGTCACCTCCGAATCTTCCCACATGGCAGTGCAGCCCCTTCAGCGCGACTGCAATCTTGCTGATCAACTGGCCTACGTAGGTCTCCTACAGACTTTTTTATAGTCCCGTGCCTCCTTCCAACTACTTGGAGTACTGACATTATGCTTCCCACAGCTAGTCAGGTGGTTGCACCCTAGGTGTGAGATTTAGGCTTCCCTGCTAGCCCGAGTTACGGGCACCTTTCGAGTGCCTTTGTATCCATTAGCCCATTGTGCTATGTTATATATGGTACACCTTTGTTGGTGCGGTTGTAACCATGATAGCCAGGTCACAGCTCATTCTAGTATCGAGGTAGAACTGGCTAGGCCTGGTTCCCTTATTTGCATATTCGCATGACGCGCTTGTGCAACGCTGATTTTTAGTTTGCTGATTTCTTCATCGAACATCGCAGTTTTCCTCCTCAGCCATGTCCATTCTTCATCGATTTCATGAAGCCTTATGTTGCTACACCCAATTGCTTCCTACAACCGTCAAATTCCTTTGCCCAGGACCTCTACGGAGGTTGCGATCTGGGGAGTTTCTTTTGTCCTCTTGGTTCCATCTTGTCTCAACATTGATAAGATCACCTTCACCCTCCTCCTTTTTTTGATGGTCTTATAGGCCCATCGAACCCCCGGTACACACAGATTCTGATTGGTTCATCTTATCAGGCAAACGTTGTTCATGCTCCCACTTGTTTTCCTGATTTCTTTTTCATGAAGAGCTGACGAAATGCATCGCTTTTCTTGCTATCTTGGTGAATTCTGATTTTTGATTCTTAGTCGGGTAGGTGGTCGCACAACATACATTTTCATCCTATGCCACTGGGGGATGCTCAAGCCGCTTTGTGCCTGCCTTCTATATTCGTGCCAGGTCCTCCTAGTCTTCTGATGTGTATTCCTTCTCGGTCCAGTTGTCACATGCAGTGCCCCTGTTTGTGTACCATGCTACTTCTATTTTAGTATCATCTTTTAATAGTAGTCTACGAAATCCTCCGCATTCACTGCACCCTCAACAGTTGGCAGTTCCCTCATTTCAGTCGTCACGCGTCGTAGTGATCTAACCATCATACTACAATTTAGTGTTGTTACTTCATGCAATCAGTTCCGCCATCGCTCTATCTCTTCATCAGAATCCGATGTGCAGGAATTGTCACGTTCCCATGATATTCTCCTGTCCGTTTTCGAATTCACCTGATCTTGGTCTTGTGCTGTTATCTGGTCGATGCAATCCATTTCATCATCATTGTCCTCATCGTGCACAGGTTTAGTGTAGCGCGCGCCCTCGGTTGGGTCTGGTGGAACCACTACATGTAGATACTTTTTCTCGAATATCATTTTTTGTCTCTTTAGGTTGATGACTCCATTCATGTCTGTGGCCCAGTCTATCCCTAGTAATGTCAAGTAAGGGTTGTTGTCATCCACAATTTCTATTACCTAAAAATCTATTTGTGTGCTCGCATGGGCAAGATTTTTTGTTGGTTCGACATCCTAATTGAATAGGATACCATTGTAGTGTGGGCCTGCCCATACATTCCCAGGTCTTTTTAGGTAGCACATTCACATCCAACCCTTAGTCTAGAATGACCTGATCCATCTCATAGTCACCAATCTGTGCAGTCAATCGCATTTCCCACCAGGTGCGCAAAGCATGCTTCCCTAGTTTCCAGACCATGCGCAGTTCACCCGACCCTGTGCACCTTGCAATCCCTTAACTACTTTATTGTCCTGTAGTAGCTCCATGCATGTCTCTAAAAAGGTAGTTAGCATAGAAGTATCCATTTCTGGTTCAGTTTGATCCTTACTACTTGAAGTAGAGGCCTCTGTGAAGCTCTTCTTAGCTTCCATGAATGTCTCCCTCGCACGTTCCAAATCAAACTCAGGTTGCTTTGTAGGGGCCTTGCAAACCCATGTGTCCTCCTCTGGTTGTTTCCCCTTATTCTCCCTTGTGGTTACACCACTTATGAGCACCATGTTCATGTTGGGGTCTTCTTTGCATGACTTAGCCTTCATTTTTTGGATATTCTTTGTTGGAGTAGACTGAAGCACCCCCTTTTCCCACTTTTATGCAATTAGTGTGGGACAATCTACCGCTTCATGATCAAATTGGTAACAGTACAGACAACATGTTCTAGTCGGATTCATACAGTCACGTGTGTAGTGCCTAGGTCCTCCACAATTGTAGTAGATTAACTGTCTGCGCCCTCATCCGGGTCCCATTCCTCCTCATCCTCGTCCATGTCCCTAGAATCCACTGCACGCTATTGCTGCAGCTAGACCCTAACCTCGCACCTCAGTCTGCGTCCTGTAAGCAGGTGTCTAATCCATCAGCAACTCATAACTTCGGCAATTTCGTTTGTCTTGGCCCACTGATCTACAAAAATTGCAAAATAGCTGCGAGGTGGCTTGTGTAAATTTCTGCAATAGATGACAATGGTTCATTGTATGCTTTCCTCCCACCTAACAGATCACACACCAGAGTGCAGTCGCCATGCTTTGCCCCACCTGTGCCTCTGGTCTCAATGGCGTCAGCTCTCCTCGACCAAATACTTTGCAAATACCGGACAATGATCCTTATCGTGACCTTGGCCTTTACATTTTATGCACCACACCTCTTTGTGCGCTTCTGGCCAGGGCGCCTTATCCTGTTTCAGACTTTGTATCTCCAAGCATAGATTTTGTAGTTGCGCGTGGATTTACTAAACTCCCAACCCAAGATCCTTTATTGGAGTCTCATGCAACCTCATCGTTATCTCTAATCCTTCAGCCTGAGTTGAGATCTTCTGTTGTGACAGTACTGTCCTCAAATGTGGTGTCAAGGACGCCACAAACCATGAGCGGTGTTGCGCATCTGTCAACGTCATGTTGGCTTCACGGATCATACTCTTTAGTCTCTGATCCAGGTCCCAAGGGCTTTCACCCTGCAGCATCATGATCTCCTTGAACCCGATGATCGACTATGTCTCTGATTTCGGCTAGCTAAATTTTTTGTTCAATGCATCCTAGATCTCTGCTATTCCCGCATTTTGATGATCACTAGAATATTTTACATACCATGTCAACGCGCAATCTTGCAGCGCGCTTACAAGAGTAGCCTTTTTTATGTTATCATCCGTAACGCCTTGGGCTTCCCATACTGCCTTTACCATGAACCAAAACTGATATGGTTCCTCATTTCCTATGCCTCTAAATACAGGCAATTTGATCGCACTCGCCATTCCAACCCTTGGAGGTGATGGAGGTGGGGTAGGTGAAGATGGGGTTGATGTAGGTGAAGTGGGTGATGGCATGGATGGAGGTGGTAACAGTGGAATGCGCTGCTTTATCAACTGAACCGCGCTTCTCAGAGAGAACCCAGTGAGATCCTCTTCACTTTCTTGCGAAAGTGAAATCAGGGGACTGTTTTCTAATCCTTCGATACCTTGGTAGCCTCTTCCGCTCCGCGTTACCCCAGACATCAATGGATTCACATAACCTGTTTTTCAAATAACAACATTTTAATCCAGGTATTCAACAATTTGATGTACTTACCCTGCAGTCCCTGTAGAAAACATCTTTCCGCTTCGCTATAACTCACAATTGTGTCTATCGCGAACTCAGGGATAAACCCTCCTACTATTTGATCCAACAAATGATATACCGCCCATGTGATTTTATCTTCAGATGCCGCTAGCCTACACACCAACTCTGGAGTCCACACTATCGGTTGATCAAGTTTGCACCTTCCTAGACTGTCAGCTAGCCTCGCGATCCACTTATACAGTTCTGATGAGAAGGTTGCGAAGAAGATCTCGTGGATCTCCGTATATATGTAGGGATCCAGCCACCTCTCCTGAGATATTTGCGGGTTTTTGTTTTCTTGTACCATGAACTTGTGCAGTTTCTGATCCAACCAATCTTCAATCTCTTTCTTCATAGGGTTCCAGTGTTCTGACATCAGACATCCCTTAGGCAGATCCTGATCCCAGCAACGAAACCATTTGTTGGCTTATTGGGGCTTGACCCAGGTTCGGAAGTGTTTTAGCCAAACAAATCCCGCACTACTGGCCCTTTTGGCAACAGTCCGTGGAGCGCAGACTGAAGCCTCACCTAAGGTAGTAGGGGAGGGTGTTGGAACCAGGTTTCTACACCCTTGGGATGTCTTGATGTGGTCTAGAGGGGTCGCAAACCGATCTGCACCCTCACGTTACTCTGCACTACTCTCAGGCTTCCGCGTAGATCTGTGATGAGGCGCTTCTTAAATTCTTATTATTAATGTTTTTATTATAGATCTAATCTAAATCTTAAGGTCTTATTCAAGCATTTAATAGTAATAACCAGTGCGCACATCATAATTCATAACATCAGAAACCATAACAGATGCATAAACCAGAATATAAACAGATCCACAATATTTCAGAACCAACTTAGCTTTATTAATGCCTTCGATTTAGTACAATCCTCTTCCAGTCCTGAGCACACAGCTGCAGGGGTCCGCGCACACAGTTGCGGACTTTACTAGGCCTCCGCACACACATTAGTACCTTGAGCATGGCACCATACCCTCTCACTTTTCTATCAGATAGAAGAGGGCATTACTCCTCAAAGCCTTAGCATATAAGTCGGTGCATGGAATGCTCTACAAAAAGCACAGTAATGGAGTTTTTCTCAGGTGTCTAGAGGCATAAGAATCAGAGAAGGTACTTCAAGATCTGCATGACAGACCCGTTGGGGTAACTTTGTGGAAAATACCACTGCACACAAGGTTATGGAAGCCAGTTTTTACTGGCCCAAATTGTTCAAATATGCACATGCATATGCCCACAAGTGCCCGGTTTGTTAGCGATGTGCTAACGAGACACGAAGATCAACAGCCCCACTGCACTCTATTGCAGTGACTGAACCATTCCAACAGTGGGGCCTCGACATCATTAGGGAAATTTCCCCTCATTCATCAAAACAACACCGCTATATCCTAACAAAAACTGACTACTTTACACGATGGACATAATCAGTTCTGCTCAAACAAGTGAATGACCAGGAGGTCATCAGCTTCCTCAACAGAATATCATCTCATGCTTTGGCGTTCCGGTATCACTTGTTTTTTATAATGCAACTTATTTTTCGTCCTTGAAACTCTATGAATTTGCATTACAGAATGGTATTGTGCTAAAGCATTCATCGAATTACTATCTGCAAGGAAACGATCTAGCAGAGTCTACAAATAAAAACCTCATCTATATAATCAAGAAGATCTGTTCTCTAAGCAGCGTAACTGGCATACCGCCCTGACGAATGTATTATGGCTGACCGTGTAACACCTAAACCTTCTTTGAATACCTCACCATACTTCCTAGTTTATGATAAGCCATCCTCTTGCAAATATCTACTTTCCTACTCTTCAGCTTTCCTAGGGATCCCAAGGTGAGCCTTACCAGCTAATGCAGTGTAGGGTGGATGCTCTCCATAAGCTTTAGCAAGAAAGGATGAAAGAAAAGGAAAAATTCACACTCCACCAGAATCATATCAAGAGATGGTTAGATAAGAAGTCTATAGGGAAATCTAGCTTTGATGTGGGTGACTTAGTTCTGAAATGGGATAAGCCCCATGAAGACAAAGGCAAGCATACAAAGTTCTATTCCCTGTGGATTGACTTGTACACAGTGCATGAGAAGCTTGGCCCACACACGTATCATTTGCGATCACTTTATGGGAGGATTGACAACATTCCTGTCAACGGCTAAGATCTCAAGCATTATTTTCAGTAGGTTGGGTCGTGCCCATGCCATGTACATAGTCTGCTTGATACTTGTTTTTTTCATCATGTTTGCTTTTCTTATTATCTTTGTTTTTTCTTTGTTGGATTTTGCTTACTATTTTTGTTTATGTTCATTTTGTTTGTTTGATATATTACTATTTTTGTTTCCAGAAATAAGTGTTGCCAACTAGTATGTCTTGGCTTTTGAATAGAATATGTGGCTAAAATTTGAGGAAACTTGTGACACTGCAACACTTGGCCAATCTTGTGACCACGTTCTCTATGCTTGGTTGTAATCTTCGGCTGATGAAGTCTTGACAGAAAAAACGAATTGTTAGCAAGGGAAGTTTTGGTCCAACTGTGAACCTATGTCCACACTGGGAAGCCGCATGTGTGTACTCAGCCTTCTGCTATGTGTGTTCAAGTACATCCAACTAGTAGAAATGGAGAAGGGGGAAATATAAACAAGAAAACCTATGTCAGAGGTCTTACATGCTTCTATAAAGGAACAACCTCTTCTGCTCTCAATAAGTTTGGATCCCTCTTCTGCCCCAAAAATAAACAAGTGGATGTGCACAGTCTTGTTTAAAACTACAAAGGCGAAAGAAGAGAAAGGCTTCCTATGCAAAGAGGTGAAGCATGCAACTCCACCAGGGTACTGACCAGGCTCACTAGAAGTGAAGAAATGTGTGTGTTCCTGCGTGACTCCATTGGGGTGTTGTCTAAGCCTACTGGCAGTGGAGAAACACCAGAGATAAAAAATTATACTCTGAAAATCTTCAACTCGCGAGCTAAACTACCCTTCCTAGATTCGAAACACTGAGATCTAAGTTGAAATTTTGATTGCGTTTGACTGAGTTGGCAAAGGGTGAGCCATGTATGCCCATGGGGTAAGTGGGAAACTAAAGTAACCCGCACAATGATTCAATTATCCCTGAAAGACCAAGGCCTTGTGCTAGCAATGGACTGAAACAGAGAATCTGGAGTTCTACTAGTGTGTAGCCAAGTGTTGTAGCGGCTACAACCACCCTCCAAAATTTTGGCCTGCACCAATTTCGGAGCCTCCCTTGAAGAGTTTCACTTGATGATTACACACACTCAGGTTCACACTGTGAGCTTGTGTGAGTCTTTATCATCCACCTTGCTTGTTCATTGTACTCACGTCTCTACATGTTGATGTCTAAGTCATGCTTGCGACCATGTTCTGGGTATTCTCAAAGTCTTCTCTTCGTATGTGCTTGTTGTGTTCGCTATGAAAGCATATGTCACACTCACACACAGAGTCACATTCACTATCACGTAAATGCCATCTTGATCAATGAACAATCAATTATGAGTGTCGTACTTGTCATTTACACCGTCGTTCAGTTTTGTTGAACATGTGTGTCTGGATGGTTTGGTTGTTTCGTCGTCAAGGCATGTAAGTGTGTGTTCGTATGATCACCTATGCATATTTTGATTGTTCACACACTTAGCCATTTTTGCTAAAGGCTTTGATGTCTAGACTCCCCTCTGAAAGCCAGACCATCGCCCTGCCATTGACTCAATCGATTGTCAACTAGAACAACACGGAAGCACCAAGCTAGTATTTTTGAGCTGCATTGCTTGCAAGCAATTCAATCAACTCTCATGTTGGCCACCCAGACAATCAGACCCAATAGTCACCCCGGGACTAACTCCCCTCTAAAATTGCGTAGAGGAAACTAACCTCACCCACTCAAATGACTAAGGAAATTGCGTAGACAAGCCAAACAAACACCAAGTGCCCATCCTTGTGTCCCTCAGGAAATTGCCCAGTTTTCCCAGCTAGTCAACCAATTGTTCAGTGTTCATGAGTTGGCCTTCCACTGCCCATCAGTCAGCTCAACTCAGAAATGTCACAAATATGATCAGCAGTCCGACCTCCCGGCCTCAATGCATTTTTCCTTGCCAGCAACCCCTAGTAGCAGACTACTAGTTCCTCCAGGAATTGCACAGTTTCTGCTGCCAGTGAATCCAGCAGCCAACTGGAAGTTTCCTCTGGTAATTGCACAATTTTGGCTACTAGTGACACCAGCATCCAACTGGTAGTTCCCTCTGGGAATTGTGTAGCTTTGGCTGCCAATCTCCTGGGCAGTTCCCCAGAAAAACTGTGCAATCCCTACCTGCTGACCCTTCATGTAGCCTGGCCCGTTCCTCTGGAAAATTGTGCAAATATGGTTTTCCAGCCCCACTTCCCATTCATTCTGAAAAGTTCATAGAGCATGCCTACCTTGCCTTTTAGCAGCCCAGATTGTTCCTCCAAAAATTTGTGCAATTTTACCTCCCAGCCAAGCCAGACCTCGCAAACAGTCACTCTTGACTCAGGTTGCCTGTCTCCATCACACAGTGACTCTTGCATAATATTCATCAGCAGTGTCTGAAGCCATTATCTTACATCTGAGCCTTGTTGTCTCTCCCAGTCACCTGCATCCGAAATGATCATGTGTCATGGTAGACTAGGAGGCTTTTGGATTTGATGTCATCTCATCATGAGTGACTGCAGGTATAGGTAAACCAACAAACATGACAAGATGATGAATGAGATGAACGAAGGAAGCAAATGCAGAAGGACAGGTTCACCAACATACGAATGAATGAAGCATGCGAAATGGACAAATGTAACGACCATGCACCTTCATGAATAGATGAGCCTGTCAAGCCTTCCAACATGTAAGAAAGGAACAACATGCTAAAGTTTCATCAAGAGAATGAAGTACCATCAAAGAATCCATGCACTTTGCCATGCGGGGGTGAAGCTATGATACACCATGATGACATCCATCACCTAGCAGCACTATAGCTCAACATGCGCTCCAGCAGTAACACGAATGTACCAGCATTATCATGTCAAGTCATGTCGAGTCACATCATGAGTCATGTCGCCCACATCTCCACTATGGGCTTGTTGTCAACAAATGTGATTTAACATGGAAGTCCAAGAGACCCACTTGTTGAACAAAGAGTCATGTAAGTTGAAAATTCATGGAAGTCAAATGGTCATGAGGGTAGTCGAACAGCCACAAGGGTCAGTTTCACCCTTGGCTATAAATACCCCCTCATTTGTACATGCAAAGGACTTTTCACCTCAGCTCCTCCCACATAGCCAAGAGAGCCTATAATCTTTTCTTTGACAAGTAAGTAGTGGCTCCAATGCCGTGCACTCAGGGTTAGTGATGTATGGTGTAATGATGTGTCCTGGAACTTTCGCTTAATTCATAAGCCTGCTAACAAGCCAACACATTTTCACAGAGGTATTGTATCTGTTGTAAGACTGATATTTAACACTTTAATGCAAGTTGCTTTAACCTTTGTTCTACATCTAAATTGCTTCATTTGTTGTAATTCATAATCCATCAATAAAAATGTGTTGTATATGTTGTTAACATTGTCTTGCCCATGTAGACTACTCTCCCGGACATCAGACAAACCTTTCACATGAAGCTTGATGTAACAACCGTTGCACTCATTCGGACTGCCTCGTGAGTGATGTATGTTGGTGAGCAGCAGTATTGCAGCAATAATGTTGCAACTCTTGGGGCTTCCTACTTTACTTTTATCAACCCGGTAGTTCGTAACAAACTTGGAAGTGACGATGTTGTATGCACAAATACTAGCTCTTACTATAGGTTGTCACTTGATTAGCTGGTGCAAGTTTGCTAGCAGATTAAGCCAACTTCTATGAGTTCTCAGAAGAATCTTTGACTTTGATGAAAGAAAACTAACTCTACAGGGGCTATTCTATTTGCAGAAAGAGAAGGAGAACTGAAATGTAATGCAATCCCTAGCAAACCCTAATTTACCTATTATCCCGACTTTTGCAAGAAAAGAGATGAAAACTAAAGAAATGAGTTCCATTGACTACCAAAAAGGTAAATTGCATTTATTCAAGCTACTTCTGAAAATAAATGAGAAGAAAACATCTTTTTGTGCTTTTGAGTGTTTTTATGTGAAATTATTATGCTTGTGATTTATCTGGTTGTGATTGTGCAGAGGTTTGGTGGCAAAGGAAGATGGAGTTGGTTGTTTCAAAGGTGGAGGAAGGTGTGGAGAGGTCCTAAGAAGCCACTAGTACCCTTCTGAAGACTTTCATAGCAATCGGACTTCGAAAAATCACTCACAGGAAATTCTACCGGAGGCTGCAAGGGATCTACAGGAGGGAGCCAAGAGCTATTTTTGGAGTTTTGCATGTGGAAAAATGATGGGAAATGGTTACTAAAGGCTAGATGAAGGTGTTGAGGTGTCTGGAGCGTGTCAAGGAATATTAAGAATGAACATGATGGTTGGATTTGTTCAAATGGCAAGAAAGCAGCTTTATGCAGAAATTTGGGCAGATTGGTGACATGTTGCGAATGAGTTGGAAAATCTATGAGAAGTGGGCTCCTGTTGGCTATTCTATGGATGTATGTGAGTTGAGATGTCCTGCAAGAGATCTGCACATTTACTTATCAAAACTAACCAAAGAAAGAACTAACTATACCATGAAAATAGAATTTTGTCTAGCTTGCCCTAATTTCTGATCTACAAACAAAAAATGTTGAACAGTAAACGATGAACAGAAAGCCATGCAGAGAGATCTATGGGAAAATAATAGGAAATTATATAAACAATTGAATCTGAACCAATATCAAGTTTTCCAAATCAATTTATCACACTAGTATTGCATAGAAGAGCAAAACTGTGTTTTTGTTGGCAACAGTAGTGCCTTGACCTTAAATAATCATAGTCCCAGGAAGGGAGAAAGGAGATCAGGGCCTACTGTTGGCCTTTTTGAATCTTATTTTGTCACTGCAGTAACCTACTTAAGTAACTTGAAACAAAAACAACTATACTAACCATCAAAAGCAACCTAATCTAACAAGGTAAAATGAATCTATGCAACAGAAATTAACTCATGAATTGAAGAAAAAACATGTAAGTACATAGTAGGAGGTGCTAGGTAGCTTGGGTTGGGCCCTAACCCAAGAGCTTCAGCCCTCTGAAAGAGATCAGTGCTAGCTCAAAAACTGTTTCATCTTCATTATCAAAAATAATAGTTACATTACATAAACTGTTCTAAAAAGGAACTCGAAAAAGAGCTGAACACAATGCTGCACAAAAGTGTGAAAATCTACTAATAATTGGCTAACCTAATGAGGCTCTAAGCCTCCTATTTATACAAATGGATTCCTCCAACAGTCCTCCTAAAATCAAGGAACTCGGCTTCCTAGAACTGGAGATAACAACAATCCTACTTTACTTGCTCGGCTACCCCTTGGAATCATCAATGTCGACCTTTGTGCTCCGAGATTCTAATGGAGGATTCGAGGAAAGGGGTCATAAATGAAGGAGACACCCCCCCTACAAGTCCTCTTCCCTATTTTCCTCGAGTTTTCGTTGCCATTTGCTCATAAATCCCTTGACTTTATCCAAAATTGACCAAAAAATATGCATAAGGCACATATTAGACTACATGGCAAAATGACTAACCCAATTCACTTTATTAGCATAAATATATTAAAAAACATGCAATAAACTAATGAGAATGGTGGATTAAGTCAAAATAAGAGGCAGAATGAGCCCATATAATTACCCATTTCTGGGGCTCATCATCACCCCCCTGCTGAATGGGTTGCTCATCTTCTAAGAAACTAATCTAATTCTTCATCCTTAATGGCTCTGATAGATTCCCTGACATCCCAAGCCTCTGATGTGATGTCTTCCTCTTTATCATGAAAACCTGCTTTCCTATCCACTTCTTCCCATTGTTTTTGTTCTTCATCCTCCTTTACTCCTTCCAGCAATCCTAGCAACAGTGGAGGACTGAATTTAAGGCCAATCCAATTTGCCTTCAAGATTGGCATTGAGTTCTTATACATGGGCAGTCTCGTCATGGCTTCCCTCATCCTATTTGGGGAGTGATACTCCCTCATCCTTAGGCTGTGTGGAAATGTATTCCACCTTCTCATGAAGGCATGAATGCAGTCATCTCCGAACAATCTCTCCATATCCTCGAAATGAGCAATAGCCTGGGCATGCTTGTCAACATAGTCAAAGACACCTTGAGGATAAGCTGCAAGGTGTTGGTGGGCATAGATGAGAGCCAAGAGTTCTGTTGGTTCTGCTCTAATCATCAGGGGCTCACTCAGCTCTTTTGTCATCATTTTCTTGATTTCCACTGCCCTCTTCTCTTCATGGCTCATCCAAGAAGCCATAGCCATTAGTTGTAAGTCTCCCAATATAGCATTTAGATCCCATAAATTCATGTCAGTAAGTGCCATGTTGTGTAGGTAAAATTCTACTACCTTCGCTTTATCCTCAGCTAAACTGTGATCACATAAATGCATAAATTGGCCATAACCCTGAAAAGGTATTGTGCCCTCTGGGCCAGTGTCTTAATCTGAAATTGGAGCCACTGATCTTTGAGGTACAATGCATATGATTTGGCTGGCTGGCTACACTGTAATGCCTCCATTGCCCAGCTGGCCATGCAGGCTAACTGGGCTTCATTTTCCTGTAGCTACTTTTTCATAAGCAACACTTCATTTTCTGCTTGGGATTCTTTTTCTTGTTGTTGTTTCATCAATGTCTCATTGTCTGTCTGGGGTTCCTCTTCTTGTTGCCATCTTTTTGCTGCCTCACTATCTGCCTGGGGTTCCTCTTTCTGTTGCTATCCTTTTAAGATTGAGAGCTCATTTCCTTTATAAGAAGAGTTTCAGCATAAATCACATGTAGAAAACCTTTGTCGACGTGTTTCGAACCAACTAGTGTAGTTCATCGTCAGGACAAGTTGAGGAGTCAGATCATGGTTGCAAATTAAATAGGGAAAGCAGATCTTCCAAACGGCTAGGTTGACTAGGTTGACCATCAATGGCTATATAAAAAACGGCTAGATTATATAATAATATTAAAATGTTAGTAAG